>JABXWE010102835.1:0-21655 GCA_014611495.1 Limonius californicus | reverse complement strand
TCGACCACGGAGTACAGCAAAACGAGCAAGACCAATCCCAGGAACAGACTACAGCTGAGCCTACATGGAAGGAGTTTACAGAGGTGGTAAGAAATATGAAGAATAACAAAAGCCCCGGTTCAGATAAAATAGCAGCAGAACTGATTAAGCTAGCGGATGAGGAACTAGGGAAAAGACTACATGAAATGATTAAGAAAATATGGGAAAAGAAAAGTATGCCGGAAGAGTGGTCCACAGCTGTAGTATGTCCAATACACAAAAAAGGAAGTAAGCAGCAACCAGAGAACTACCGCCCTATTTCATTGTTAAATGTTGTGTACAAAATAATGGCATCGATAATAAACAACAGAATACAAGATGAGGCTAGAAATAAAATTGGGCAATACCAAGCAGGCTTTCGAAAAGGAAAGTCAGTAATTGATCACATTTTTATACTGAAACAAATCCATGAAAAATGTGAGCGAAAGAATAAACCACTACATACATTATTTATAGATTTCAAGCAAGCTTTCGACAAAATAAAAAGGCCACAGATTTATGAGGCTATGCAAGAATTAGGATTTAATAAAGAACTAATAGAGCTGGTAAGAATGACCTTACAAAATACAAAGTTCAAGATCAGATTTCAAGGATGGGAATCGAGAACAGTGGAAAGCAATGTAGGTTTAAAACAGGGAGACCCGTTATCTACAACGCTGTTCAACATAGTGCTAGAAAACGTGCTTAGGAAAGGAGAGTTAAATACAGGAAAAAATATACTTAAGGACTCAGTGCAATGTTTGGCATATGCTGATGATGTAGTGTTACTTGCGAAAACGAAAGAGGAACTTAAAACAGTGTTCAAAAAGATAGAGCAACAAGCCTTAAAAGTGGGATTGGTGATAAATGAAGAGAAATCAAAGTATATGATTTTAGGGAGTAGGAAGCAGGAGGAAACACAAAATCTCACAGTGAGAGCGCTAGATACAAACAAGCAGTACATCCTGAGCATAACCAACCAAGTAGTGTATTTGGGGGCGGAGATTACAAGTGAGGGTAACTACAAAAGTGACATACAGAGAAGAATAGCAGCCGGTTCAAGATGTGTAGGGGCTCTAAAGAACATACTAAGTGATAAAAACATATCAAGGCGTACGAAGGTGAGTATATACAAAACAGTTATAAGACCCATAGTGACCTTCGCGAGTGAAACGTGGGTGGTAACAGAAGAAATTGCCAGTATGTTAGAAATATGGGAGAGGAAGGTGCTAAGGACAATGTTTGGAGGAGTTAAAGAAAATGAGGAATGGAGAAGAAGAACGAATAAAGAGTTAGCAGACGTATACCAGGAGAAAAGTATCAGAACAGTAGTACAGCAAAATAGGTTAAGATGGTTGGGTCATATAACAAGATTAAAAGATGAAGACCTAACAAAGAAAATGTACAGAATGGAGATAGCTGGAAGCAATAGGAGAGGAAGGCCAAGAAAAACATGGTGGGAGAGCGTAAGAGAGGACCTACAACAATATGAGCTAATAATGGAATGGGAAGCAATGGCCAAGAACAGAAAGATATGGAAAAAGAAGATACAAGCCATAGGCCAATAGGCCTGCAGTGCTGATTTATTTATTTACTAGATAGGAATGGAAGAGGGTTCTTGTATCTGAAACAGAAATTTCCGAGAGTTAGTGAGGCAAAAATTAAAGACGGCATATTTGTGGGACCACAAATACGAGAAGTAATAAAAGATGTCGAATTTGACAACTTACTGAATGAAGTTGAACTAAGAGCATGGAGCGCTTTTACAAACAGTTGTGACCAATTTTCTTGGAAATGTCATAGCTGAAAATTACAAAGATCTTGTGACTGAATTACTTAGTGCCTACAGAGAAATGGGATGTAACATGTCTTTAAAAATTCATTTTCTGGATGCTCATCTAGATTTATTTCCGGAAAAGTTAGGCGCCGTAAGCGACAAACCTGGAGAATGGTTCCACCACGACGTTGCAGCCATGGAAAAGCGATACCAAGGCAAATGGAGTCTTAGTTTGCTTGCTGATTACTGCTGACATTAATCCGTAATGCTCCAGAGACCAAATATCCGCAACTTTTTGAAGTAAGTGCAAATTAAGAACATACCAATATTGATATATTTCTGTATAACACACAACATTTTCTGCTTTCTGGTGAAATTTTACATTGCATACGCCATGTTTAATCCACAACAAAAAAAATTGATTTATGTTTACCAGTGCTATTAATATTGTTTCATATTTACATTGAGACACAAAGTGTTTGCTTTGGTTTTTATAGCGGTTGGAGTAGGTAACACAAACAAAAAAAATTATATTATACCTTAAACTAGCACTAATCACTTTATTATTACCAGACTAAATGTACATTTTTCGGCTTTGTTTCGTGAGACTTTATATAATTTTTTAATTACTATCAAAGGCATAATTACATTTTCATATACTTACATTGCATTATTTTCTCAGTTACTCGGTGACATGTCTAATATAACAATGTAAACAGAATAAAAAAATAAAAAAAAAAAGTAATAATGTGCGTTTATAAAGAAAACACGACAGTAATATAAGCACATGGTTGATGATAAACAGAAATTTCCTAGCATATAAACACATGCACAATTATCCTCAAAGGCTAATTCACGAGGTATATCATTACTGACGTTGTAATTAGTGTTAACCTGGAAATCAAAAATAGACTTAATTTTTACATCTGGAAATAAGAGTCGAAACTACCTACAATTCAAATTAATCGGCGGATGGCATACACTTCAGACGTTCGAATGCAGCTTTTTCAAGAGCTTGGCGATGGTTGGGGTGGGCAATCTTAATCAAAGCATGGGCTCTCTGTCGCAGGGTCTTGCCAAACAGCTGTGCAATGCCATATTCTGTTACTACATAGTGTACGTGTGCACGTGATGTTACTACTCCAGCACCTGTTAAATTTTTGTTAATACAATCATTTGTACGGAAATACATTATGTCAGAAATTCTGTGTTTGCTGATGGTATTGTGGAAACAGTATAAACTTGTATATAGAAAAGAAGCACTTATATGGGTCCCATATACTGGATGACAAGATCATGTACACCCTTTTATTTCTTGACTTTTCTGAACTTTTCAAACCACTTTTCTCATAAACCATCTTATATCTGCTTTTTAGTAACCAAAAGTAGTTTTTTAAATATATTATTACATTTTTTCCTGTATTCGAATTAATATTTCCACTCTTTTTCTTGACACTGTATAATGAATAGTGAAGATATTTATTTTGAATTCATGAAGGGAGAAAAAAAAGACAAATCACGTTGGTTCTGTATTTCATACATCAATCAAATAAATTCTTCTGCTAAAAGGTATATTAAACTTTCAAATGTTATTTATAGTGAATTTCCATGTACAAATTATTGCTTAGCATTTTTTATTTTTAAACTGTTGAAAGGGAAACATAAATATTAAAAAAAAATATTACTAACAAAAATTTGTGCACTGCCAAAAAAATTATTGTTCTGAACAGAAAAAAATTCCAGAAGATTCACACAGAGGCTCATAGTGTAAAGAAAATCTTTGCTAGCACAAGACTAGAAGCAATACTAAACTACTACAAACATGTAACTTTAGTTAAATTAAAGTTAACGTGAGTTATTCGTTTTATGTGTAGAAAATATTATTTTGGGCCAACCAGAGACTAAGGGTCATTTAAATATTCCCGCCGAACGAGGGGGGTAGTCAATTTGGTGCATTGTGGGAGTGCTTTAGTGGTCGATCAACTAGCCATACGTCACTTTACCGTGGTTCTGTTACTGTATACAGTTGTATAATAAAGCGCTAAAATAGCAACTACAAAATAAAATTGTGAATCATTTTCTCCATACAGAAAACGAAAACGTTACCCAAATTTACCGTCAAAGATGCGCGCTTTATAGTCCAGAAATTGCGAATGAAGAAAAGGTCAGACACTGGTGTAGGATTTTCAGAGATGACCGAACAAACGTGCACGATGAAAAACGAAGTTTTGTTGTCTATGAGGATTTTGTGGAAAAAAGGAACAAGAAAATTCGTGAAGATCGGCGTTCCACGATTTTGGAAGTTACAAGAAATTTGACGTACGGTACTGCATGGAACTGTGAACTTTGTGTGAGGTGGGTGCCCAAGATGTTAACAGACGTACACACTGACCTTCCTGCATCGCTACGAAACTGATGGCGATGAGTACCTAAATCACATTGCGACTGGCGACGACTTCGATTTCGCACACAAATGTTAAACCAAGCAACAATTACTGCACTGGAAACATGCGAGTGTCCCGAAAGGCAAAAGTTCAAGCAAACGTTCAAGAACGAAAAGCGTAAGGCTACCGTTTCTTTTTTGGGGACAGCAAAGGCATATTGTTGGTCGATTTCCTAGAACACGGCACGACAATTTATGCAGACGCGTATGGTGGCGCCTTAAGAAAGTTTCAGAAGAAAAAGTTTTGCACGATATCGGCTGACCGCACCCGGCGGTTTGCACTGTGCAACTCATTGTGTAATTCAGTTGTGAATTTTTTAACCATCCCCCATACAGTCCCGACTTAGGGCCAAGTGACTATTACCTCTTCCTCCATCTTCAGAATTTTTTAAGAAGCTGCGACTGTTTTCTCGACGGCGACAACCTCAAACGACGGTGCAAAATGGGTTTTTCTCACAGGCGGCAACCTTCAATGACTAAGGTATACAAAAACTTGTACCCCGATATGATAAGTGTTTAAATTCAAATGATGACTATGTAGGGAAACAGTTTAGGAGTGAATCTATGATTTAAGCATAATAAGTATTTTTTTTAACTTTCATTTTTCTATTACATTACGGCCGATCAACCCTTAATTTCTGAATAAATTTCATATGTCAGAAAATAATAAAGAATATTTCAGAAACAGATTACAAAATATAATTATTTTTGTGGAAAAGACGTTTATCTTGCAAAATTAAATAATTTTAATTTTAATATATTTTTTAATAATTTAAAATATTTTTTTTAATAAGTGATAAATTGCTTTAGATTAAAGGTAAATATAATTTTTTATTTACTCTTTGTCCCACAAGAAAATTTGTGTTAATATACTTTTTTTGTACAAAAGAAGATACAATATTAAAAATTGAAAAACATTTTGGTTATTATATAAAAAGTGCTGTACTTTGAAAAAATTGTTTCTATGAACAACCGGGAATTGAAACTGCAAACAAACATCTTCTATTCTAGATGATGCTATTTCATACATAGACTCAAGTTGTAATGGAAATGTTAGATAATACACAACTCAATGTTGCATTACCCATTAAGCGAAACAAGCAAGTGCTTAGAGCATCAAGGGAAGGGGGTACCACAGAAATTTTCCGTTGCCGTATTTACTATAAAAAAAGGGCTCCCACAATAAATGAAAAATTACACATGCTATGGCAATAGCAGCAATTTTGAAATCATTCCTTAGACTTTTAGAGGCATTAGAGTGTATAGCCGAAGACCAATCACAAATGGGAGACACTACAAGAGAAGCAATCATATTCTAAATAAGATGCAAGGGCTAGAATTCATTTTTATGTTGAACTTATTCAGATTTTACAAATTTTAATGGAGTAAACCAAGTTGTACAGAATGAGGATGTTAACTTAAATCATGTGCAGATCTGTATGGATCATTAGCTGACCAACTGTACCTTCACGAGGATCATTTGAAAGATATGAAGCAGCTACACAGGAAACGCTACCAGATGTTGATTACAAAGCAGCTCAAACTCACAAATGCATCATCAAGACGATAACCAATGACGAAAATGCACCACAAGTATACAGGGTTATTCAAATTCGACCGGCACCATTGGAATCTCACTTATTATAAGAGATAGAGATTCGTTTAAATTGCGGCAAAGTTGCGGAATTTTATGATTATTAATAATCTGGAATGAAAATTGAAGTAGCTGCTTTTGTTTCGTAAATATGGGCAAAAAACGAAAAAAATCGATTTTTGTTTTTCGACTCTTATTCCTTTATTTACAAAAATTTTAAAAATCCGAAAATACTTTTCCACAGCAAATTTTTCTTCTGGATATTGCTGTCTAATCATATTTGAAATAGCACGTTTCGTTTTTCTGGAACCGTCATCAACTTCATTTTTTTAAATAGCGGCGCTCTTTTGTTTTGGCGCCATTTTGTGGCATTCATTTTTCTGATTTCAAAAATGTATAACACTCTAGCATTCGCTCTTCATTATAATACAAAAATTTGCAAATTAGTAAATTATTATTACTAATAAGGGTAACAGCTGTAAAACAAATGACTTTTTTTTTGTTATTTCAGATAAATGAACACGTTGCTTGCATTATTTTTGTTTGCAAACTTAAAAAGACACATTGTAATAATGCTGTCACCCATATTAAACAATTTATAACATTTTAAAATTTTATTGATCAAACAAGAAACTAAAGAAAAAACAACTAAAAATCTTAAAGAAGATGCTCAAACTGCGACCCATTTTCACGTAAACATAAATTTATTCTTCTTCTTATGTTGTTTACTGCTCTATGAATATCTCTTCTTTGAAGCGAAGCAAAACCATTAATAATATTTGCTCGAAGATCTTCCACATTGTTTATATTTTCTTTATAGATTCTGTTTTTCAAAGTTCCCCATAAAAAAAATCGAGAGGCGATAGGTCAGGAGACCTTGCTGGCCATTCTACGGCACCTGCATTACCTATCCATTTATTTGGAAATTCCTGGTGAAAGAACGCTCTAACTGCAACAGTGTTATGGGGAGGGGCGCCATCTTGCTGGAACCATACATGGGGTAATTGACGCAAAGGAATGTCCTCTAAATACTCCATCAACTGTGTTCTTAAAAAATTCAGGTACCGCTCTCCATTTAAATTTTCCTCATAAATGAATGGACCTATAATTCGATTTCCCAATATTCCTGCCCAAACGTTCAAACCAAAACGTACTTGGTTTCTTACTTCCCTATACTCTCTAGGATTTTCTACGGCCCAGTAGTGTTCATTGTTTCGGTTAAATAGCCCTTGATTTGTGAATTTGCTTTCATCTGACCATATAATATTATTTAAAAAATTGTCATCATCGTTAATTTTTTGTAATAACCAGTTACAATACTCTAAACGTCTAAGATTATCCCCAGGTCTTAAAGATTGGCAAATATGAATTTTATATGGTTTGTAATGGTTGTTTTTTAACGCTCTCCACACTGTTGTTTGTGGCAAATTTAAATTTAAAGCTATTTCATTTGTGGATGCGGTAGGATTATTGTTTATCTAAAATTATTATAGATTACAAAAATGTTATAATTAAAAATTGCAAATTAATCAAACCTCTTGTAGAATGTTTTCAGTGTTATCTTCTAAAACTCTATTTCCGTAATTTTCACGAGGATTATTAAATGAGCCGTATTCATTTAAATTTCGATGCAGTTCTAAAAAAAATCTTCTATTTGGTTGTTCCCTTTCTGGACACATTTCTAAATAACGATTGCTGGCTAGTAAGGCATTTTTATGACAAGTATAAAACGCTTGTATCATATCACATTTCTCTTCATTTGAAAAAACCATTTTTTAAAATATCTCAAATGAAATTTTACAAATTACCAATAAGATGAATCACTTTTGAGCTTGTCAAACTACAACTGCTTGCGCTTTTGTTTCGACTAGAAGCGTCTATTTCTATTTTGTTTTAGAGTTACGCCGTCTTTTGTTTTACAGCTGTTACCCTTATTAGTAATAATAATTAACTAATTTGCAAATTTTTGTATTATAATGAAGAGCGAATGCTAGAGTGTTATACATTTTTGAAATCAGAAAAATGAATGCCACAAAATGGCGCCAAAACAAAAGAGCGCCGCTATTTAAAAAAATGAAGTTGATGACGGTTCCAGAAAAACGAAACGTGTTATTTTAAATATGATTAGACAGCAATATCCAGAAGAAAAAGTTGCTGTGGAAAAGTGTTTTCAGATTTTTAAAATTTTTGTAAATAAAGGAATAAGAGTCGAAAAACAAAAATCGATTTTTTTCGTTTTTTGCCTATATTTACGAAACAAAAGCAGCTACTTCAATTTTCATTCCAGATTATTAATAATCATAAAATTCCGCAACTTTGCCGCAATTTAAACGAATCTCTATCTCTTATAATAAGCGACATTCCAATGGTGCCGGTCGAATTTGAATAACCCTGTATATGGGGGCACCAACATTTTTGAAGTCATTAGGGCCTCTAAAGGTTTTAATCCAGCCCCGACATTACTCCATATAGAAAATGTTATTATACATTTTTCATAACAGTCCTTAATTTAAAAATATTTCCATTAACTTGACCACTTATATTAGTCTTCCTTTTTCGTATAAAGTTCGTACATTTCATTGGCCAATAAGTAAGATATTTTTAATTTTAGGTTTGTTAGGTTCAATCAAACCTCTTTGTTTCAAATATCGATTAGTCAAATCTCTCATTTAGTTCAAACCATCTACAGACTTTGGTTATTACACGCTAAGTATATTTGTATGACGTTTTATCTCAAAAATTGAGGATTTATATCAAAATTATAATAAACAAAAAGGTTGAGTGTACATTAACTCATTGTCAGTTGATAAAACTATGGTTTTTGAAAGAAAGAATTGGTTATTTAATATAAATATTAAAAGTAAATGCATTTGAGAAAATAATTGTTTTGGATGATGTGGAAAAATCTTATTTCAGTAAAATTGTTAAAAATTAATAAGCAAAAACAATTTTATTAATAATTTTAAAGAATTTATTAGTCTTCGTTTGCTTAATATCCAAATAAAAACTAATAAACCCTATTAAAATTACTAATATTTTATTTCCATATTATTGAAATTTTTTATCATAAATGCAATTCTATTTCCCCATTTCAAGAACATTTTTCCTACTGTTTCCAAAATCCCACTGAATTTCAAATAAACTATGTGTTACCTAGTTTAAGCATTGGCACAATTTTGCTTTCACCCTTATTTGTGGAAGACGGTAATGCAATAATTGGTTTTCCCTTCCCATCTTCGGCTTCTCCTGAACCTCTTATAAAATCTACCTGTCCTCCAAATCCTGAATACATTCGAGTTCCAATTGAATCAGAGCACACTTGCCCCGTAAGATCGATTTCTATGCAGGAATTAATGGCCGTCATCTTGGGCTGTCTGGCAATAATCTCTAAAGAGTGTAGTTATAGGTTAGTTAAAATAGGATTGAATTAATGTCACACTTACTAGTATGGTTTACATAATCAACAGCCATCATTTCAATAAAGGGATTGTTATCAACAAAATCATACAGCTTTTGCGTTCCAATCAAGAAGGAACCGACTATGCGCCCTTTATGGGTTTTCTTGAGGTTGTTCGTTACACATCCATTGTTAACGAGGTCGACCACACCACCAGAAAACATCTCTGAATGAATTCCAAGATCCTTGTGGTCTGTCAGAGCAGCCAAGACAGCATCAGGAATATTACCAATACCTGTAATATAATAATACGTCAGTATAAGCAAGATTTAAAAATAAAAGAATAAATACTTCAGCATAATACATGAAATTATTCTATTTACCCATCTGCAAGGTAGCGCCATTTTCTACAAGATGCTCAGCAATAAGTTTTCCAATTTTTGTTTCGACATCGGTTGGTGGCCGCCCGCCGTGTTGAGGCAATTGTTCATCTACTTTTACAGCAAAGTCGACGTGGCTGATGTGGATGATAGCATCACCGAATGTTCTAGGCATCTGAGGGTTTACTTGAGCTAAAATTTAGATTAGAGTTAACATACAGTCTGTTTATAAGAACAACTGCAGTTAAACGGTAATATATAGAGTGGCTGAATTTTGATTAACCATATTTGATATAATACAAAGATTATAATCAAGAAAGAATTACAAGGGTTGATGGTTTACTTGAGCTAAAATTCAGTTTAGACTCGACACATAGTCCGTTCAAGAGAACAATTGAAGTTAGGTGATATTATACAGGGTGGCAGGATTTTCATTAACCATATTTGGTATAATATAAAGAATATAATCAAAATACAAATAGGATGGATGATGGTTTACTTGAGCTACTATTCAGTTTAGACTCAACACAGTCTGTTCATAAGAACATTTGCATTTCGGTGTTAATATACAGGGTGGCTGAATTTTCATTAACCATATTTGGTATACTATAAATAAAATTAAAAATTAATGGATGGTTTAGTTGAGCTAAAATTCAATTCAGACTTAATATACAGTCTGTACACCGGAACAGTTACAATTTAGAGTTAATATACAGGGTGGCTGGATTTTCATTAATCATATTTGGTAGAATATAAAGAATACAATACAAAAAATAATTGGAGGGTTTACTTGAACTAACATTCACTTGACAGTTAATATACAGGCTGTTCCTATCAATATTTGCGTTTACATATTAATATACAGGGTGACTGAATATTCATCAACCATGTTTGGTGTAATATTAGGAATACAAACAAAAAACGAATTGTAGTTTTTTAGAATTATGTGGACTGTGATTTGCTTCAAACAATCACTTTGCAGGAAAAAGTATCAAACTTTTATAATTCAAATAGAACACCCCATTTATTATTTTGATAAAGAAATATGTATTAAGTCGTCGTTATGATTTCGTATTATAAGGACAGTGGACTAAATAAATCGTAAAATAGATTCAAAAAGCTGCGATTAATCAGTTGTAAACGTCTACACCAATTGAAGGGGGAAAATTTAAGTATTTTATGGTAATATACTGTCTAAATAAGAAAAAGGTAAAAGGAACCAAAATAGGGATTAAAGAAGACCTAGGTAAAAAACTAGAGACATTAAAACAAACTAATGCCATACCTAATAGACGCCAGGAAGCAAGGAAGCCGGACGATAATAGTAGATGATGCACTAATCGTAAATGGTGAGAAATGGAATCTGGAGGAACCAGAAGAAGAAAAAGGAGAGGAAGCCAGAAGTGAAGATGGAAAAAGTAAAAAAGGGCGGAAATTGAACAAAAAAAAGAGGAAGATCTACTGACGAAGGGACGGAGAACAGGTCCAAGGAGTTAACAAAGTTAGGAGCAATAACCAAAAAGAATAAATATTGGACGCAGAGTTTACTAGCAGTAATGAAAAAGATTGAGGGACCCGTAGCAAAAACAAATGCCAAAGAGAGGGCAAAAGCAGAACAGATGGATGCAACAGTTCAATTGAGAAATTGCTAGAGATGAGCCAAAAAACTTGTAAATGAGAACGGAGATGGATCGAAAAACGATGACGGCAACGGCAATGAAAACGGCGGAAATATCGTACAGAAAGAAACAAAAAAGAGAGTAAAAAGCAAGAATAAAATTAAAATACGTATGTGGAACGTTAAAACGATGTTGGTAACTGGGAAAATGAAGGAAATAGCGTCCAAACTAAAGAGATATAAAATTGATATAGCAGCGCTGCAGGAAAGGGGGAAAGGGAGAATAGGCGAAGAAGAATTTACATTGATCTACTCGGGAGCAGAAAAACAAGGAAGACATGGAGTTGAGTCTATACTAACAAAAGCAATGGGAGCAAACATTATGGGGACAGAACTAATTGATGAAAGAATGGCCTACATCAGACTAGGGGGGACTCCAACTAACGTGTCGGTACTGCACCTACGGAAGCACATGCTGACGAGGAAAAGGAACAGTTCTATGAAAACCTAGAAGAAAAAATAGAGAAAATACCGAAAGAAGATCTAATTATAGTACTAGGGGACTTTAATGCGAGGTTGGTAAAGAGGAGTATAATAAGTCAAGTTGCAGGGAAGAATACTATACATGAAGAAACCAACGACAATGGTATTAGACTTTGTAGCTTAGCGGTGAAAATGAATTTAATAATAAGCAGCACTACGTTTACACACCCAAAACAGCATAAGGTAACTTGGATAGCACCAGACAAAAAAACGCAAGCGCAAATAGACCAGGTGTTGGTAACAAAAAGACGCCAATCAACTTACAGGGAGGGCATCCGCCGATTTCGACCATTTCATGGTAGCTGCAACGATCAGACATAAACAAAGTAGGGTAACGGAAAGAAAGGTGCTAAAAAAGAAATGGAATATAGAGAGGTTAAAGGATGAGGAAACAAGAAGACAATACATGGAAGAATTAGAAAAGCAAATAAAAAGTAAACAAAAACATAGACCAATAGAAGAAAGCTGGATCGATATCAAGGAATCAATAAAGCGGAGGGAAAATAATAGGAAATAAAAAGAGTGATAGAGGGAAAGAATGGTTCAATGAAAAATGTGAAAAAGCACATGAAGAAAAGGTTAAGGCAAGGTTAAAATGGCTAAAGAGTAATAGCGGCGAAGATGAAGAAGAGTACAAAGAAAGAAGGAATGAATGTAATAGAATAATAAGAAGTAGTAAAAGGAAATGGTTAGAAGAAGAACTGCATGAAACAGAGAAAGAAAGTAAGAAAACTAACACCAGAAAATCAATAAGGAAAATAAAGTGTATAAACCTAGAATAACAGTTTCTACCTTAGCGCTGAGGAGAAACACGTGGCAGAGAAGAGGCCGATGCCCAGCAGTGAGACGGAAAGGCTGTTGATGAACAGGAATAAAAAAACAAGGAAGGCAAAGTAACAGAGCAAGTAGAGGAATACAAAAAAATATGGGAGGAGCATTTTAAAGAATTATTGAGCACAAACCGAAAACAGGAGGAACTAACAATAAAAAACTAACCAGCGGAAGCGCAGATAGGGGAACCTACACTAAAAGAAGTGAAGGAAATTTTAAGCAATAGTCGTAATACAAAGGCACCTGGCAAAGACGGAATAAATATAGAATTAATAAAACATGGAGGTGATGCAATAACAGAATATATATTTATACTTATAAAAAAAAATATGGAAGGAGGAAAAGATAACAGCGGATTTCGAAATAGGACAAATAATAACAATATACAAAAAGGGAAGTCAACAAGAATGCAGAAATTATAGAGGATTAACACTATTAAATACGACGTACAAAATCCTATCAACAATAATACAGAGAAGGCTACGAGAGGGGACAAGACATAATTGGACAGTACCAATACGGCTTTACAAAGGGAAAATCGACAACCGATGCGATATATACAGGGTTATTCAAATTCGACCGGCACCATTGGAATCTCACTTATTATAAGAGATAGAGATTCGTTTAAATTGCGGCAAAGTTGCGGAATTTTATGATTATTAATAATCTGGAATGAAAATTGAAGTAGCTGCTTTTGTTTCGTAAATATGGGCAAAAAACGAAAAAAATCGATTTTTGTTTTTCGACTCTTATTCCTTTATTTACAAAAATTTTAAAAATCCGAAAATACTTTTCCACAGCAAATTTTTCTTCTGGATATTGCTGTCTAATCATATTTGAAATAGCACGTTTCGTTTTTCTGGAACCGTCATCAACTTCATTTTTTTAAATAGCGGCGCTCTTTTGTTTTGGCGCCATTTTGTGGCATTCATTTTTCTGATTTCAAAAATGTATAACACTCTAGCATTCGCTCTTCATTATAATACAAAAATTTGCAAATTAGTAAATTATTATTACTAATAAGGGTAACAGCTGTAAAACAAATGACTTTTTTTTTGTTATTTCAGATAAATGAACACGTTGCTTGCATTATTTTTGTTTGCAAACTTAAAAAGACACATTGTAATAATGCTGTCACCCATATTAAACAATTTATAACATTTTAAAATTTTATTGATCAAACAAGAAACTAAAGAAAAAACAACTAAAAATCTTAAAGAAGATGCTCAAACTGCGACCCATTTTCACGTAAACATAAATTTATTCTTCTTCTTATGTTGTTTACTGCTCTATGAATATCTCTTCCTTGAAGCGAAGCAAAACCATTAATAATATTTGCTCGAAGATCTTCCACATTGTTTATATTTTCTTTATATTCTGTTTTTCAAAGTTCCCCATAAAAAAAAAATCGAAAGACGATAGGTCAGGAGACCTTGCTGGCCATTCTACGGCACCTGCATTACCTATCCATTTATTTGGAAATTCCTGATGAAGGAACGCTCTAACTGCAACAGTGTTATGGGGAGGGGCGCCATCTTGCTGGAACCATACATGGGGTAATTGACGCAAAGGAATGTCCTCTAAATACTCCATCAACTGTGTTCTTAAAAAATTCAGGTACCGCTCTCCATTTAAATTTTCCTCATAAATGAATGGACCTATAATTCGATTTCCCAATATTCCTGCCCAAACGTTCAAACCAAAACGTACTTGGTTTCTTACTTCCCTATACTCTCTAGGATTTTCTACGGCCCAGTAGTGTTCATTGTTTCAGTTAAATAGCCCTTGATTTGTGAATTTGCTTTCATCTGACCATATAATATTATTTAAAAAATTGTCATCATCGTTAATTTTTTGTAATAACCAGTTACAATACTCTAAACGTCTAAGATTATCCCCAGGTCTTAAAGATTGGCAAATATGAATTTTATATGGTTTGTAATGGTTGTTTTTTAACGCTCTCCACACTATTGTTTGTGGCAAATTTAAATTTAAAGCTATTTCATTTGTGGATGCGGTAGGATTATTGTTTATCTAAAATTATTATAGATTACAAAAATGTTATAATTAAAAATTGCAAATTAATCAAACCTCTTGTAGAATGTTTTCAGTGTTATCTTCTAAAACTCTATTTCCGTAATTTTCACGAGGTTTATTAAATGAGTCGTATTCATTTAAATTTCGATGCAGTTCTAAAAATAAATCTTCTATTTGGTTGTTCCCTTTCTGGACACATTTCTAAATAACGATTGCTGGCTAGTAAGGCATTTTTATGACAAGTATAAAACGCTTGTAACATATCACATTTCTCTTCATTTATAAAAACCATTTTTTAAAATATCTCAAATGAAATTTTACAAATTACCAATAAGATGAATCACTTTTGAGCTTGTCAAACTACAACTGCTTGCGCTTTTGTTTCGACTAGAAGCGTCTATTTCTATTTTGTTTTAGAGTTACGCCGTCTTTTGTTTTACAGCTGTTACCCTTATTAGTAATAATAATTAACTAATTTGCAAATTTTTGTATTATAATGAAGAGCGAATGCTAGAGTGTTATACATTTTTGAAATCAGAAAAATGAATGCCACAAAATGGCGCCAAAACAAAAGAGCGCCGCTATTTAAAAAAATTAAGTTGATGACGGTTCCAGAAAAACGAAACGTGCTATTTCAAATATGATTAGACAGCAATATCCAGAAGAAAAAGTTGCTGTGGAAAAGTGTTTTCAGATTTTTAAAATTTTTGTAAATAAAGGAATAAGAGTCGAAAAACAAAAATCGATTTTTTTCGTTTTATGCCCATATTTACGAAACAAAAGCAGCTACTTCAATTTTCATTCCAGATTATTAATAATCATAAAATTCCGCAACTTTGCCGCAATTTAAACGAATCTCTATCTCTTATAATAAGCGACATTCCAATGGTGCCGGTCGAATTTGAATAACCCTGTATATATATATATATATATATATACAGGGTGTTCGGATTTACCATGGCCATACGCCGGGACGTAATTCTATGGGTCAAAATAAGTTCCTATGAAGAAACGCTCAAAACTCAATGTTAAGAAAGTTACAGGCCTTCCAAGTCTTATTTTTTATGTTTTCTTTTCGCCCTATCTTGTTTAAACGTGAAAGAAATAACTTGATATTCGGTATACAGGCTAGTTACTATAAGCCTCAGAAATAAGAACATAAATTAGGTAAATATGTTAACGTCAAAGGGTTGATAACCTAAAACCCAAATTTTATTTTGAGGATAACTTTTTTGTCCGACATAAAATTTGAATTTTTTTTGGGTTAAATTAAAGATATTAAAAAACTGTAAAAATAATGTATACTTTTTTCAAGTCGATAAAATTAGACGTTTCTCTTAAAATCGAAGGCGAAATTTTATTAAATTTACTAGGATTATCAAGATGTAATGGTAAAAAAAATCAAGTAGTTGGCGGCATTTTTTCGTTTCCAAACTTTCAGAATACAAAAATCAAGCAGTCATTAAAATTTTATTTTGACCAATATCACAAAACAAGCTAAATTAAATAATAAACTGAGCAAATAAAGTAACATTGCAATGCAATTCTGTTGGAATAAGTTTAAGTTAAAGAATGTGTTCAAAAGTACTGCCATCTGAGTCGATGCACATTCGGACTCGCCTTAAGAATGAACGTCGCATGCGATGAAAATATCCCTTGTTTGTTACGGATGGTCTCACATGAATCTATGATCCTTTGCTGTAATTCTTCAATGTTGTTGACCGGTGTTTGGTAAACAAGAGATTTTAAGTACCCCCACAGAAAAAAATCCATTGGATTTAGGTCGGGAGATCGTGGGGCCCATTCAAGCACTGGGCTTGCTCGTCCTATCCATCTACGAGGAAAAGTGGCGTTGAGATGCTGACGAACAGGAAGGCTAAAATGGGGCGGTGCACCATCTTGTAGAAACCACATTTTTATCCGAACATTTAAGGGCACATCTTCTAGCAAATTTGGAAGGTCGTTGGTTAGAAACTCCAAATAAAGTGCTCCAGTTAATCGATTTGGAAGAAAATGCGGTCCTATTAAATGGTCTCCCAATATTCCAGCCCAAACGTTAAACGAAAACTGTTGCTGGTTTTTGGTTGCAATAGTCGCATGAGGGTTTTCTTGTGCCCAATGATGGTTATTATGCAAGTTAATAACACCGTTTCTATTAAAGCCAGCCTCGTCAGTAAACAGTGTGACTAAAACAAACTCATGGTCCTCGGCATGTTGTCTTAGTACTGCATGACAAAGCTCCAGTCGTGCTTGACAGTCTGCAGGCAAAATCGTTTGGGTCTTTTGGATGTGGAACGGATGTAACAATTGCTCCTGCAGAATTTCCCATATCGTTGAATTTGATGTTCCCTCTTGTGCTGCAATTATTCTAGTGCTTGTGCTTGGATCATTCTCTACCGAGTGTAACACCCTCTCTTCCATTTCAACAGATCGAGCCGTCCTAGTTTTTCCGCAATTCCTATGCAGATCTATCAAACACCCTGTTTCTCCCGCTCGTCGATGCACATTTACAAATGTTTGCCTATTTGGTACTTGCCTGTTTGGGAACGCTTCTTGATACAGGCGACGAGCTTTTCGGGAATTTCCCCTTGCCATTCCATAAAAGTAAATCATGTCCCTTAGCTCCGCAGTTGAATACATTATTTTGCAAAATTACGGGACTTCAAATACTAAGTGAAGTCGAAGTAGCAACTTGACATTTACATTTTGAAAAAAAACTGCTTGATTTTGTTTAGCATTGCACCTTGATAATATCGGTTTCAGAAAATTTAATAAAATTTCGCCTTCGATTTTAAGAGAAACGTCTAATTTTATCGACTTGAAGAAAGTATACATTATTTTTACAGTTTTTTAATATCTTTAATTTAACCCAAAAAAAAATTCAATTTTATGTCGGCAAAAAAGTTATCCTCAAAATAAAATTTGGGTTTTAGGTTATCAACCCTTTGACGTTAACATATTTACCTAATTTATGTTCTTATTTCTGAGGTTTATAGTAACTAGCCTGTATACCGAATATCAAGTTATTTCTTTCACGTTTAAACAAGATAGGGCGAAAAGAAAACATAAAAAATAAGACTTGGAAGGCCTGTAACTTTCTTAACATTGAGTTTTGAGCGTTTCTTCATAGGAACTTGTGCCATTATTTTGACCCATAGAATTACGTCCCGGCGTATGGCCATGGTAAATCCGAACACCCTGTATATTAAAACAGGTAATAAAAAAAGGCACTGGAGTACAAAATAAAATTAGAAATGCTATTCGTTGACTTCCAGCAAGCTTCTGACTCCATTAATAGAGAGAAACTAATATTAGTAATGAAGAAACTAGGTATACCAGCTAAACTAAGGAGGCTAATAAGAATGACCCTTGAGACAACCCAAGTCAGCGTAAAAACACAAAAAGGAGAAACAACCGAATTTACAATAGATAAAGGAGTAAAACAAGGGGATGCCCTCCCAGCTGCACTTTTTAACATATGCATAGAATACTGTAACGAAGTTTCCGGCCAGAACGCGTTTTAAATTTATTTAGAAACTTTCCGCGTTATTGTTTCACCGAAAAGGCGCTGGGGGCGCTGCTAGTAGCAAACCGATGCGGATCCCACTCCGTACCCGGCCCGACACGACGCCAGAACGAGTGAAATCAGCCGGACCAGGGATATAAAAATGCATTTTTGAGCTAAATTCACTAACTCTTGAGTCGAGGTCCAGAGAAGGAAGTCCAGCCTGGAAGCCAGTCCTGAAACAGAAAACTTTTGAGTCGAGATCGAGAGGAAGAAGTCCAGTCTAGAAACCAGTCCTAGAACCAGATCTTCTACGTCGAAAGCCGAAGAGGAAGACCAGTTCCGAGACCAGTATAAAGCCAGTCCAGTAACTTGAACTTATAAACCGAATCCTGCAATTAAACCCAGTTCACCGCATACCTAAAATCCTAGAATTCCATTAAATACTGAATTGGATTGGGGAAACCCGCTCTCTGACAGTTTTAATCCATTAATTACTCCCCGTTCACCCTAACATAGATCGGGGAAACCCGCGCTTTGAAAGGGTAACCCCGAGCTTGCATTTAATAGAGACCTGCATATAATTTTCTCAAACAATTAAAAACCTATTTACCCCTAACCTGAGATACACCGCATTGAAAGTCAATTTACGACGAATATCGCACCACTATTTTGCTAGAATGGGTAACCCCGAGCTTGACAATTAGCAACTGCCATAATAATTCTTAACGACTACACAATACTGGTGAAAACACGAACATTCCACAGCGCCGCGATTAAGACCGGGAAAGACCACTGCAACACCGGAAAATGCATAGCACTATTATTCCAGGAACGAGTTATATAAATTATTAGGTCGCCGAAAACACGAGTTCCAAGGAAGTGCTGTAATCCAGTACCTGCAAATAACCCGTTTATTTCCATTATAATAATCGAAATTTATTTAGATGTTAACAGCGTGACCTCCGAAATGAACAAGCGAGCCACCAGCTGTCGAAGGCAAGTCTGCATCGCGGCGGTATAGGAAAACGTGGAACAAGCTAAGCCATCAAATAGAATGAAGACCGGCCAGGGACTGATCCCCCCAAATTAAAAAAGGATTTAGAAAGCTTCTTTTGGGAAGGGGCGAAACACCTTCATGGGGTGTTAAGCCATTCATTCATTCATACTGTCTAAAATTTAATTAAATCTAAGATGCAAGTGTTGTCGGTGTGTTTATTTATTTTAAATTAACAAAAATAGGAGTTGGTTACATGAACAGTAAAAACTAGAAATGATATTTCACCATCGAATTAAATTATGTTGTAAAATAATTTGTTGAGTATCTTTTATTCAGTCATTAAAAGTCAACCACAGCTCATTCAATTGAAAACTGAATTTTAGGTATTTATATCTTGTACAACATGCTTTGCTGTTTAACAAGTATCCTTAAATCTAGTTACATAAAATTAATAAAAAGCCTCAAATACAGAATGAAGGATTTTACTAATATGGTATAGTATCTTTAGAGTTTTTGGTAGTATTATAGTTTACTTCTGGTTCTACATTTTAAAACGTTAATTGACTATGTGGCTGATTTTAAAGTAATGCTAATGGCATTGTAATTAGCATAAAGGAAGAATACGTCATTAACACTATTACAACCTCTAGAAAATTAAATTACCTAGCTATGCCAATATTGTAGTTTGGTTTTGCCATCTATACTTTATATGTTAAGGGAATCAAACATAGAAATAAAGTTATGTAATATATTAATTGCAATGTTAATAAACTGTGCAGTTTCTATAGAATTTATAAGCACCTTAATATAAACTAAATAATTTGCTTCTTGATGGTAATAAAACTTATTCAATAATATTAATTAAAGAGTTAATTATATATGCATATAGTTAGTTCCTTAGTGCTTTTGAGAAATAATCTACTAGAGCAGCTATATATAGTTATTTAATTCGAGAGTAAATACTATATATATTCGGAGAATCAGCAATTGTAATGCAAAACCTTGTAGAAAGATTGATTCGAAATCAAGCACGAATTCAAAGTAATAATATTCGAAAATAAATAACAATAATAACAATGCCTATGTTTGCTCATTATAAGTCATTCTTTTAAATGAAATGCAAAACATATCGTAATGATACCTATTATAAATACTTTTGAAACAATTCCCAGAGAAATTGTCTTCCTTTCATAAATTGACAAATTGTAATGCACAGATTTAATTAAGATGTCATTTTGCAGCTATAACGTGAAGTTATTGTTGATAATCATTGTGATTTTAATTTCAATGTAAGTGCACCTTTAATAGGGTAAATAAAAACAATGAGTACATATTATTTATAAATTCATCAATGAAAAGCTTAACTCTTGTTACATTAGAAACCTTAATCTCCGGATTTTCCTGTAATTATATAACAAACCTGTTACAAATATTTTCTTGGCGACTGGTTCGACGGGTTAGGGCTGAGGCATATCCTGTCTTCTTCCTAGGAAAACTCATGTGTGCACAGAAACCTACTCGCATTGTAGGTAGGTACAGGTACAGGTGGTAAGAAAAATAGTTATTTACAGTACAGTTACTAGTACTGGATACACCTTCTTAAACTTTTAATTATAGTTAAGTGTAACGAAAGTGTTTTTAATAATTAATACCTTTTCCAATATAATGTTGAGAGAAGAATAATACATGGCGACCCTGCCAGTCATGGTCCAGCTAATCCTGCCATTTCGGGAAATTAAGATTTAATAAAATGGGATCCAGCCAATCAAAAGAAGAGGTAATTATAGCGCAGGCAGGAAATAACGGCAAAT
Source organism: Limonius californicus (assembly GCA_014611495.1). Taxonomy (NCBI): domain Eukaryota; kingdom Metazoa; phylum Arthropoda; class Insecta; order Coleoptera; family Elateridae; genus Limonius; species Limonius californicus. The sequence continues at coordinate 701 of JABXWE010102835.1, read as the reverse complement.
CATTTAAAGCCATCGAGAAAATTCAAGGATTGTCCTTCAGCGAAATACCTGGAATTGTTGCATTTGTATGCTTTCTGTTGCTGGTCCTAGTTTATTTGATAAGATGATGCAAGAAAACGACTGAAAAGAAAATCAGAACCGAAATGAAGAGCCAGGACGAGCTTAGGATCCAAGAGATGACCCAGAAGAGAACGCAAGAGGTGTAATAAGCGTTTAGTGAAGAGAAAAATATAAAAATGGCCTCTCTATCACAGTTAAGTGAGAAAAAAATATTGCGTGTGCCTGTAGAAGAAGACCGAAGATATCAACAAGCATCTCACTGACAATAAGGACTTCATGGTAAATTTAGAATTATTGGGATTTAAAATAAGTAAGAAATAAGTTTTTAGACAAGTTAAATTATTTTTGTAAATGAGTAAAGTCGATTCAGTTAGGGATATTTATGAAGACGCTAGAGGTTTTTTTTGAATTTAGTTAAAGATAATCGACAGAGAAGGGTAGATTTAAATGTTAATAATAGTAAGCTTGTAGAATTACAGTATAGAAAACGAGCTTGACAGTTTAAGAAAGAATTATAATTCTGTAGCTAATGACGAAACAGAAGTCAAGGAAGTAAAAGGTTGTGTTGAATCAACAAAACGAATTATTGCTGATATTCGTAAAACGTTAGGCGATAGGATAAAAAAAATATACGTGAAATA
>JABXWE010102834.1:0-39894 GCA_014611495.1 Limonius californicus | reverse complement strand
TGGTATCAAAGTTTCACATTGTTCTTATTTCATATCTATCGGTTGTTCTAACCTTACTGATTGCACATCTCTTAGTTTACTAATAACTAACAACCTACTTAATATTTACTCCCAAACTTATTTAAACTGTCCGTTATGCGATTATGTATTTGACCCTAATAAACTTTGGTATCAAAGTTTCACATTGTTCTTATTTCATATCTATCGGTTGTTCTAAGCTTACTGATTGCACATCTCTTAGTTTACTAATAACTAACAACCTACTTAATATTTACTCCCAAACTTATTTAAACTGTCCGTTATGCGATTATGCATTTGAGCCTAAAAACTTTGGTATCCAAATTTCACATTGCTCCCATTTCACATCTATCCACTGTTCCAAGGCTACCGATTGCACATCTCCCAATTCCCAATAACCAGCAATCCACCTAATATCTACTCCTAAAGATATCAAACCGTCCATTATGCGACCATGCATTTGACCCCAATAAACCCCGGTATCAAAGTTTCACACTGTCCGCATCTCCTATCTATCCATTGTTCAAAGCAACAGAGTGCTCCCATCTTAGTTTCCCAATGACTAATCAACTACCCAACACTCACCGCACTGACCACCACTGCTTCACCACCCAGTTGGAAGTTCAACTCTGGGTTGTACCCCCTCCGTATCCCTAACCTTCCCCCTGCAGTTGACTACCAGATATCCATCGCCTTCCCCACCACCGGTACTTGTGTCGCTCCTTCTCCTTTGTTTTGTTTTCCCTTTCCTCACCGTCACTGCCTCCTCCTCCTCGCTATCCTGCCCCTCCTCAGTCGACTCTTAATTGGGTTCTTCATCAGTACGCATACTCTTCCCACCTCTGCCCGGATATCCTCCCCACCCCGTGCCCAGTCCTCCCATGTCTCCCCAGACATGCCAGCGCTTTGTATATCCCTCTCCAACGATGCACTCCACGCGCAGTATGGTCCTCCGATCGTCCCCTCCTCTGCCCGCATGGCACAAACTTGCTGTAGAGAACCGTTGGCCGGTCTTCCCAGAATATGCGCCCAGCATTCACCTCTTGATGTAGTGAGCCTCTCAATACATTAAATACATATCCGACTCCCATCACATAAAAATTTAATACAATTCTTAGCGCCAAAAATTATTTACGTTTACCAAATATATATCCGACGCCCAGCACATCAAAACTTAATACAAATTCCAGCACAAGTTTTACATGCAAAATGTTTATACCTAAAAAAGTTTTGTAACAATAAAATTTATATTTTTAAACTAAAATGGAAGTTATGTAGGCCTTTTACTGTCACGTCAAAACAGTATTCAAGTTGATTTGAATTTTTATGACCTCATCCCAAGAATTTCAGTTTCTATCTAGGACGGCTTGCATGGCATGCCGGCCCTTTCGTTGCTATATCCGTCCCTGAAAGGTCTCCACCTGCTTCCCACCCCCGTCGCTCCCACCCCAAATGCGCCCCCAGATGCCCACCCGCTCGTACAATTCTAGATTCCCTTGTTTCAATATTCCCCCGTTGTAATTTCTATTTTTAATTTAATTTAATTTTTTTTTGGGATTCTATTAGGTTACAGTACCATAAAAGACTACAAAAAAGGCCACACAGGCCCCCAATCACTTAGCTTGTACTGCCTGTTGTTTCCCTGTCCATCGCCAATCTGTCACCCTTGAGAAGTCATCAGGCAGAGCCGGTGGGATTCCTCCCAGATTTGCACACACACGCACTTTACCTTTTTAGTGCCGAGTTTTGAAATATTGTTTTAACTAAATATTTGTAAAAGTGCTTTTGCTGAATTACAACAAAGAGTGAAAATTTAGAAAACACATCAGTTCTTATTTTTAATTATATATTAAATACTCGATAAAAAAATAATTACCAAAAGCATGATTACAACCACAAAAACAAATAACTGCCTGCTATAAAATTTATTTACATATACAACTTTACATTCCTTTACTGCCTATAGGTAGGTTAGTGGACTAGGGTACTCTGGCATTCATTAGCAAACTATCTTTCCTTTTCAATTGGACGGTAATATATGGGTGTAATGGGAACTGCTCAAATAGGAACCACTGCTTTCCTGAATCAATAAAGGGTATATGAAAATTGTCGAATTGCAGCCTATAAACTTTTTCATTTTCCAGAAATCTAGCTAAAAAGCCTGTAAATTAAAAGCCATTATGGGTCTTTCACATTTCCATCGTTGCAAAGAGATTATCCAGTGGAAGTCAGAGTTCGGAGTAAAATAAAACGTGGCACATTGGGGCTATAACTCGGGAGGTAGAAGTGAAGATAACTGCAAGAAAAATTCAATAATTTTTAAACAAAAAAAAAATTAACCTATACTTACTAACAATAAACTCAAGATTTATTGTGTACTATCTGGTTTAATAATTCCTCTGCATATCAATGTAAATTCTGTCACAGATTCCGATAATTTCCTTTTGTGAGCTTTTTCCCTGCAAGAACCAGTTTAGGTTAATCATTTGTTTTTCATTACATTGTAATTAAATATGAAAATACCCAATCAAAACTTCTGGAAACTATTCTAGTAATTTTCAAGAGTACTTAAAGAAATACAGAAGACATGAATATGCTTACAGGGTGCAAAATTGTTTTATGGAACATAATGAAATAAAAATATTCAGAATTAAAACTACAGTTAGAAAAGGTTAAGGATTCATAGTAAACATTGTTGTTAAAAAAATGTAAAACAAAAATTCTATAAACATGTATTACCTAATACCGCATGCCATGGAAATGCATGTTTAAATGAGTAACAAGAAAGCATCGATATTCTACTACATGTAAAACAGATGTTTAATTTAATTTTTATTACCAATTTTGTTTTTATTCTAAGCCACACACCATTTGCATGTATTTTTGGAATTCTTTTGCAATTATTTAAAATAGAAACGTTTACAATAAATCAAATATTAGTTCTGCACAGTTTTTAATATTGAATATATTTCATGTGTACACGTATGCTCTAACATACAATTAAAACAAAAAGATCTCACGTTATGTTTGATTTTTCTTGGCATTTCCTTATGTTCTGCAGGTCAAATGTACATACTGTCTATTGCAATTAATTTACCAATCAACAAATTCAGAATTTTTAAAATACATAGTTTAAAAATTCGTTCAATCAATGTTGCCAAATGTGGCTATGTTCTACTGAAGTGGTGACATAAAATGGTTTGGCGATTAGCATATAAAAATGGCAACTGTATAAAACTCAATTAAAAATTATGACGATTCTACAACTTCCACGAAATTTTACATTTAAGACTGTCCAATAAATATTTCCTGGCCCACAATTTTGTTGCAATTCACAGCATTTGACTACAAAAGTTAAGACCAGTAATTCAGTGCTTCAAAAATTTAATAATTTTATGTATTATAATCAATAATACAGTATGGAACAGCCAAATGAAATAAATTCGGTATCTCAATTATTGTGCGTATTTTAAAAAAACCCTGAGAAACGTCAGTTTTAGATTATGAAATGACATCGCGCAACGTAAAAATGTCATCCCTAAATTCAACCCCCTCCGAGTGACAGTTGCAACCCCCAAATTTTTATATTGGAAGTAGGGGCTTGTGACACCTCATTTGACAGGTCTCTTCATTCTCTTTTTAAAAATGCTATGGTCATAAAATTTATTGCAAAAATTAACAGTAAAAATAATAAATTCATGTGATTTGACGAAATCGCTACAATACAGTAAAAACTTAATAACTAATAGTGTTTCGTTCTTGATAATAAGAAGGCAAGCAAAAACAATTTCGGTGTCCTTTTTCGACAGTATCACCTAAAAAGAAGACGTAAAAACTTATCAACATTCTTCATAGTTGGCAGTGTTAGTTTTGTTGATAACACCTAAGCAACTTGCTACTTGCTGTGACTGTAACCGCATGACAGTAGTTGTCTGTGTTGTGCTTGTTGTTTGAGTTTTGCTAACTGTAATTCAGAAACACGGTTTATTTAACAGAAATGCATATAGTAACAGTTCTTCAAATGGTTGGTTACGCCTATTTCATGATACATTTCCCGATTTGCTGCCTATATCCCAAGAGACAATTAGTAAAATTGAAAACCAGTTTCGAGAACTTGGACATGTATGTCAGATAAAAAAAGAACCTTCCAATGCACTGAGTAATGATACCAAATTAGATGTAATGCTTGAGTTTGAGGAAAACCCTCATACTTCGAATCGACAAGCAGCTGCAGCATTGGATGTTACCCATTCCTCGATTCTACGCGTATTAAACGGATACCAACCCAGGAGCTCATGGAAGACGATGCTGATAGAAGAACGTATTTTTGTGAATAAATGATGGAAAGGTTAGATAACAATGTTATCCAACTAGAAAATGTTTTGTTTTCTGATGACTGTACTTTTACACTTCACAGCCATGTTAATGGCCAAAACTGTCACTACTGGTCTAAAGAAAATCCTCACTGGATGCGAGAGTTATGTACGCAGAAACCGGAAAAGGTTAATGTTTCGGCAGCGATAATTGGAAACCACGTCGTTGGTCCCTTTTTTATTGATGGAAGTTTGAATGGAGGTAATTATTTAACACTGCTCCAAAATAATGTCTTGCCAACTTTGGCTAACATATCCTGCTCAAGCAAACCCACAAGCTCCAGCGAATGTGATATGGTTCCACCAGGATGGAGCACCACCCCATTAGGAACTCAATGTCCGGCAGTACCTCGATTTAATATTTCCAAATCGGTGGATAGGGAGGCGAGGATCGATAGAATGGCCAGCACGATCACCTGATCTTACGCTATTAGACTTCTTCTTGTGGGGATATGTGAAAAGTATGGTACACAAAACTAAACCATGCAATCTAGCAGACTTAAGAAGGAGAATAACGCTTGCGATTAGGTCGGTCACGCCTCGCATGTTGATTAACGGTAGAAGACATTTTTATTTACGTTTAGGATGCTGCCAAGACGTTCGAGGCATGCATTTTCAACATCTCCTACAATAATAATTGATGTGTTCTTTATTTTATTATGTTATCAAGAACGAAACGCTATTAGTTATTAGGTTTTTAGTCTGTTATAGCGAATTTCGTCAATCATATGAATTTATTTTTTTATTTTAATTTTTGCAATAAATTTTATAACCATAACATTTTTGAATAGAGAATGAAAAGACCTTTCAAATGAGGTATCACAAGCCCCTACTTCCAATTTCAAAATTTGGGGGTTTCAACTGTCACTCGGAGGGGGTTGAATTTAGGGATGACACTTTCACGTTGCACGATGTCATTTCATAATCTAAAACTGACGTACCTCAGGGTTTTTTAAAAATATGCACTATAATTGAGATACTGAATTTATTCCATTTGGCTGTTCCACACTGTATGTAATATAAATCAAGTCGACACTAATAAAACAAACCAAATATGTGTAGTCCATGATGTGGCTGACACTGTCATGTATTACAATAATTACCTTATCTAATTTTTATAGTCTATTTTTTGTGGGAATGTTTAATCAAAACATTTACGTTTAATTAAATATATTTAAACGTGTGACATTTATTTGTTTAATAAAGCTGCAAATTCATTTTTTTATATTTCTGTATCAGAATTTTATTTTATTAATTTTAAATATAGCGACTTCTAGCTAAAAAGTTGGTTACTATAGTTTTGTTACACTTGATAATCCTGCCAGCAAGCAACATTGCATTAGTAGTCAGTATGGCCAATATTGTAACTGGCATCATAGTTCAACGTGTTCATTTATTGGTTTTTTAACGACAGTTCAAACAACCAATTTGAAATATAGTCATTGTTTGTTTTGATTGGGCGAGATCTAGGCAGCGGTTTTCCTTGCACCTCTATGCACTTAGGCGATATTTGACCCGTTGGTACACCTTAACTATGAATTTTGCCTATCTGGGGTAGTTCCAACTCCAGTAGTGGGTTTTAACACGTCACACATCACAGTGGTACAGGATTTATATCACACAGAAAACCTAGTTTCAGATTTTTTCCCCTGTCAGCAGAATCTCACCGACCTCACCCAGGATCAAACTCGCCTCCCTTGGATCTATAGACAAGCGCGCTAACCACTAGACCACCGAGGTCGCCTTTGAAAGATAGTCTAAGTATTACAGTGGCACCATTACTGTGGCAATGACAGGATTACTGTTGTAGCTACTTTAATCTGTTCTCCTACTGGTTATTTGCTTGTCGCTAGCTTCTTGTTTTCAGGACATAAAGAATGATTAATGTGCTGATGATATGACAATAGGGATAATAGCAATTCAAACAACCAATTGAAAAATAATTCCACGTGTAGCAAAGACACTGTTACTAAGGCAGACACAGTGTCACTGTTTCAAACTGTCGTAGTGAATTTGTCACTGCGACATAGTTCAGGCCTGGTGACAGTCACTGGAATGACGGTGTCGTGACTTTCATAGGGACACGGCCACTGTTACTATTGTACCAACAGTATGTTGCTGGTCCTATGTTGCCTGTATGTAAGTATGGTTACACTTTTTGACGGTAAGGCGATACTGACAGCAAAAATTCAAAATAACCAATAGAAGAACAACTACCTCCATGAAACCATCAGTATTGCTGCAACAGGGTCACTATTGCAGTGCATCTGTCACCATCATGGTGGTATAGTTGTAGTTGCGGCAACAGGGTCATTGGTACGGCGGTGTTGGCACTATTATAATGACACAGCCTCAGCCTCTGTCCCTGTTGCAGCAACACTATGTCGTTGGTGCAGTGTCGCCGGTATGTAACGGTAGTATCACATCCCGGCGCCGCGAAGATATTGACAACAACAATTCAAACAACCAATTGAAGAATAATTCCACGTGTAGCAAAGACACTGTTACTAAGGTAGATACAGTGTCACTGTTTCAAACTGTCGTAGTGAAGTTGTCACTGCGACATAGTTACAGGCCTGGTGGCAGAGTCACCGGCATGACGGTGTCGTGACTATCATAGTGACACAGCTACTCTCACTATTGTACCAACAGTATGTTGCTGGTCCTGTGTTGCGTGTATGGTTACACATATTGACGGCAAGGCGATACTGACAACAAAATTTCATAATAACCAATAGAAGAACAACTACCTCCATGAAAACATCAGTATTGCTGCAATAGGGTTACTATTGCAGTGCATCTGTCACCGTCATGGTGGTATAGTTATAGTTGCGGCAACAGGGTTATTGGTGCGGCAGTGTTGGCACTATTATAATGATACAGCCTCTGTCCCTGTTGCAGCAACACTATATCATTGGTGCAGTGTCGCTGGTATGTAACGGTAATTTCACATACTGGCGCCGCGAATATGTTGACAACAACAATTCAAACAACCAATAAAAAAACAGCTCAAGTTTTGCAATCACACAGTGCTGTGGCGGCATTGTTGACACTATCAGGACGATAACTTTGATCTGTCCTCCTACTGAACGTTTGCATATTGCTGACATTAGTATCCTGCCGAAATGTTTAAACTGTTAAAATCTTTGTTCTTTCGTCAACAGCAATCTTTGTTGAGTGAAATTATCTGCTGATTCACACTAGAGGCATATTTGAACAATGGAAATTAATTAAAAACTTTCCATCTTTCCTTTGTGGAGTTTCCACTTAGCAACTTTCTCGTATTTACAAAATAGATTTTATAATTAAAACTGTCTATTACCTCAGGACTAATTTAATAAAATGTTCCTTCTGTTGTGGAGTTACTAAAGGAGACGGGAAGCCCTCTTGTGCCAGCTGAGCATTCAACCAACGCGACAAATTATCACAGTATTTCTTATTCAGTACTAACAGGATCTCAGCAAGCACATCTGCTGCTGATCTAGGTGCTGAACCCCCTGCAACACTTGGTGGTAGGACAACTTGTTTAGAAATAAACACTGGCGTTACCTAAACTTATAAGTACCCTATTCACTAAGCTTTCTCCACACTTATGTACCACACTGGCCTTACAACTTTCACGACTTAATGATATGAAACTTACTAAAAAGGAGGTGCAAGCTTTCAGTGTTTGTATTTCAGGTAATGCTAGGCATAGAACAGCTGCAAAATATATTAATTAAAATCTTACAGGAAGCACTCAATAACTAAATCCTACCACACTGAAATAAAGCAGTACAGTCCAATCCACTGACGAGAATAAGATGACTGCTTCGTTTTGATAGTTGTGCTAACATAGTGAAAAACCCTTCTAGAATATCGGACTTATCAGACAACTGATTAGTGTTATTTAGCTGAATGCATAGTTGTAAAGTGCTGCTGACAATTTCATGGAGAAACTGCCGCAACATACTGGCTAGCTCTTGATCTTTACCAAACATAATTAAAATCTAAAAATATCAAAACATTAATTAAATCAAAATCAGATCATAATAAATAAGTTGTCACCGTTTTAGCTAAACCCAAAATACTGGCATGGGGAACCTGGACATAGGTATTGATGAGCAACTGTAAAATACTGGGAATGAGCGGCTTGCAGTCATCCATTAAAGTAGTGATTGTATGTTTCAAAAGTCCACAGAGTACGTCCATCATTTCAGTGTTTGTACAATACTTGCTAGCAATCTGCATGTAAAGTGGCAGTGTGTTTTGTACAACCACCAAAATAGGTTGTTGCATTGATTCTGTGCACTCAGATGTCTTTACGTGTAAAGTACCAAACAGAGCCGACAACATTTTTAGTCTTGTTATTAGGGAAGTTGCCACACTAACATTCTGTAATAAGATAGAAAATTTTAATGTGTATTACAACAAATAACAAAAAATGTTTACTAGTGTTTGAATTTAACCTACATTATTTATAGTAATACAAATTTGATTGGGGAAAGCTAAAATTCCCAATGCGTGGAAACAAAAATGCATAATCATAGTCAATTTAATGTTATATTCAGAACAATGTATAGGAAGAAACTGTAGTAGAATTTTTTAAATGCCAGTAATATTCATTATTTAATGCAACTTCGTATTTTAGAATATTTGCACAATAATTTGTATAATACAGTACAAGCTTAGATTGTTTCAAATTCTTATAATGTTATTTTGTTAGAAGATGTACCATATTTATTTTCACAACTTTCAACAATAAAACTTAACAGTAGGATACTGAAAGCTCTTTTTCTTCAAATAATTTTTTTCATTAAAATGAAAATGTAAATCAACATGAATTAAATATACATAAGATATTATCAATTCCTGTATTTAAAGGCATTTGACATATATTTAAATAGCATCATTAAATGAAATCTAATTTTAAAATATCTTCAACTTTGAAAATTGTATTTAAAATCCATCCAGATTGGGGAAAATTTAAATTAAATATGCTAAAAGCAGGCATGTCACATGTCGCATGTTACATCAGTGGTTCAAATAATCATTATTCTTTGATATTATGCACAACATATAGATAGAAGTAATTTTTATAAATATTATTGTATATTAAATAGAATTAGAAATATCTAAATTTATTTTAAACTATTTATTCTACAGGATATTAAAAAGAGTTTAAAACATCTGCAGCTCACTTTAAAAAGAATGTAAAACATCTGCAGCTCACTTTAAATAGAATAGTGATTTAAAAATAATCGCGGTATCTCAAAATTCATTTTTATTTTACATAGTGGAATTAAAATATAAATATTTTTAAGTAATTAAAATTTCAGTACAGGCTTGTAAGATATTTGTATTTAAATGATAATATCTTTCTGATATTTTCAAATCATATCCTTCAATTATTTTCATTTTAGCAAAGAACAAACACTGCCATTAAAAAATAAAATTGTGTCATTGCAGTACTTGTACAAATAAAAGAAAAATGGTCTGGTTATTATAAAATAAAGCATAAACAAAGTCGATTGCTAGTTGTCTATATTTATGGTTAGTACTATCAATAGAATAGTTTATCTCAAATATTTTAAAACATTGTGAAAATTAATACCTCAACACAGATAAAATTTAAATAAAAAAATAAACATGTTAACTACACAACATATTAATATGAATTAGAAAATGTGAGTTTGCGGTCTGTTTTGAAACCTATGAGCAGAAAATTATAAACTTTGTCTAGCCTAAACTCGCATACTAAGTGATTTCTGCAGATTAAGCTATATGAATCAATATAAAAACTAAGCAGGTTTAAAAAATTGTCAGGAAATATTCATTTTCTGCTTATTTTCACAAAAAAAGAAAATCATCAATAACCTCATAAATGTGTACCTATTTTCCTATTTAAGTAAAATTGTATCTTTGGCATTTCCAAAATTCCTATAACGAATTTTGACACAATCTCTAACCAACCTCAAATTAAAATTGTTTTAAAAAGAAACAAATTATAACTCTATTAAGAAGATAACACCTATCACTCATTTGATACTCTGTTTATGAGAACAGTCTACAATAACAAACGTTTTTATTTGAACAGATGACAAATTGGTTACAATGGTAAACTTGTATTTTTACTGTACAGTTCAATAATAAATTTGTAAACGCAAAATAATGATCCATTTTTATGTATCTTCTTTAATTTTTCTTTGCGTAAAAGGGCTAAGGCACATATCCTAAAAATTTACAAATAGCCAAGCAACATATTTTTATATTTTACCTTTACATTTATTGGAGTGTGCCTTGGGAAAAAATTTCACGTGATTAATTAGATGCTTAGTTGCTAAAGATATTGATGGATAAGCAAAGCAAAATTTCAAATAATTACGTAAAATACTCAAAATAATTATTGTTACTTGAAGCTGAAAGTTGTACCTTTCATGTAGAACTACATTGTTTTCCATTTTGTAAAATATTCCAATAATTGGACAAAAAAAATTGGAAATAGTCCAATAGCTTTATTATTATGGAGCTTTCAGAAGCCTTGTAGGCCCATCGCTTTGTTGTGAGGCAAGGTTAAGCTAGTTTGTGCAATGCACAACGGCGCCCGACTCTATGGGATACAGTGTTGGTGCGTAACCGTGCTTGACAGACCTGCCTGGTGCGTTATTAATTTGATGCCCAATGACAAATGGAGGCCACAACCCGGTACCAAACACCCAGGGAATTACAAAAATGTTCTGATCCCTGGAATGATTCAAACCGGGAAGGGTTTGGACTACTATATTCAAAGCTTGGCTCTCTTTCCACTGAGCCACCCCAATCCTTAGCTTAGCTTAGTTATGTATAATGTTTTTGTATGTTGCTCTTTAATATCATGTGGGAAGAATCAGAGGAAAGCAACAATAAAAAAATATACAAAGTGTTGCATTTAAAAAGTTAAAAATTAATTAGTTAGACAGTTTGACATTAAAATAAAAAAGCTAGCTATTGTAGACTGCTCCCAGACATTCTGTATAATGATCTTATGCCATTAACTAACTCTTATGCAGCTTTCTGTGCAAACACGGCAGAAATATATCTTCAAACCCTTTGTGTTCTATGCAGCTCTTCCCACTCTGTCCTTATTCCTCAATGAATCTCAGGCAGAGTGAGAAGCAAACGTGATTGAAAATTAAATTAAGGAGTTACACAAGCCTGATTAAGGTTAATTTTAGGTTAGATAGCTTTCTATAAATTCTCTTGATAAACTTACATTTGCAGAATTGATCAGAGTCTGTATCTCTTCCACAGATGATCCCACAATAACATTCAAACACTCCATTATTCTGCCAACAGGCAACACACTCAAAATTATTCCTAAGCTGTGCATAATGCGAATACGTTCAGCTAATCGTAACTGACCATTTTGCAGTGCTGCCTGTAAATTAAATAATCCGATAAAAGCTTAAAAAAAAATAATAAAAAATATACTTGACAAGCCATCAGAAGATGTTCAGCACAAGGTTGAAGATACTTTTGACAATTCTGCGAAACATCTTTTAAAGCCATTGTGGCATTAGGGGACACTTCTGCATTCCCTAAACCTGATATTATTAATGGAATGACATTATTGATTGCTTCAGGGTGGTCAGCCAGCCACTCTGAATATGCACCTATGGTGTCCAACGCTGTGGCCAATACCTTGATGTGAAGATCTCCATATGGAATGTTCCTCAATATGTCCATTAACTTCGGAAGATACAAGTTTTCCCATTCGATGCATTCAGACACTGCTGCAAACGCATGCAAGCAGCTTTCAACAGCATTCCAGTGATCGTTGGGCTTATCGTTACATTTGCTGAGTGTTTCTGATAGTTTTGTTTGCAAAATGTCCAACATTTCAAGATTTAACACATTATAACAGTACATAAATGTGTCTGCCACATCCTGTCTATAACAACGAAACATTTCTCGATCATCCAAAGACCAGCTTGAACTGGCGCAGTCTTCCCAACTACTGGGGTACATAGATTTCTGAAGCATTACACATGTCAGACGACGGTAATAGGGTTTTACAATAAGTAGCAGTTCTGCACATTCAGCTGTATCCAGGGACAAAATATCATCCTGCAAAGTAGTATAGGTAGTAAAAAGCTCTTAAAAAATTCCCAAATTCATAATATAGCCTTGCATTCTAGCGTTCTATTATAAACCCTTTGATTTGTTGATACTGATATTTCTCTGCTAACTTTTGCAATTTACAAAATACAGTATTTGCACCAACAACATCAAAGAAACATTTATAAAATAACCCAGTACTCTATTGTTGTGGTATAACCCATTTAATTTGTTGTTATTCCTTTCTCTTTGCATGTTACAATACGGTTATTATAAAATTTCTGATTATTCACATCATAAACTTCGTAAAATAAGATAGCATATACTAGACACACATATAACTTGTTTGTGAACATTTACACACAACTTTTTGTTTAAAAAGTTTTAATTCACACATACCTGATCAAGTAGGTCCATGTTTTAGGGAACGTGGTAAAAAAAACTTTGGGCAAGTTATTTGCTGAATGAGAGCATATTTCATGGAATACGTAATACTAATACAACTGTAAGTTTGAGAGGGGAAAATGTTGATACTTGATAGACATTAACTTAGTATTTCAAGCTCCTGTGTTTATAATTTCTATATTATAATAAATATCCATGAATTTCATTAAAATCACTGATTTGAGCCTGTAATTATTTTGTTAATATTAATTACAATTTCAATCACTTAATTTTATCCAGTAATGTACATCAAAGACGTTCAAATTAACCTAAAAGAATTATATCAATTGAATAAAAATAAATCTCTAAAACTTTGAAAAATCTGGTAGGTATATCTTTCCCGTATATGTCCTCCACCAGCCATTTTCAACAACTGGGGTCATGAGTTCTGGAATGCTTTATTCATTTTTGTCCCTTCTTTTTGGATTTTTAATAATTCACAAAGAGTAAACAGAATTTTTTTCATTAAAAACGGTTATTTGCGAATATTTCTCCTTGTTTGAGGTGCATAATAATGAACTAACTTAAATACTCCCTAATATGACAAACTTAAATGTACTTAAAGCCAAGCAAAAAAATATAGTACCTGTAAGGTATACCAAAATCCAAAAGTCAAACTACTACTAGTTTCATCTATGGGGTACATGCCGGCCAATTCTGAACAAGCCAAAATACAATTCAGTACACTGGTACTGACTCTTTGTTCTTCTGTATCATTTGCTTTCAAGTGGTGAATCAACAATTTGGCATGGTTATCTGCTACTGTTATTATTAACCCGTAAATATTGGCCATAATATCCTGCAAAATTTAAAACTGAAATATCAAATCATGCAATTTTATACAGCTTACCTTATTTGGGTCCATGCTTTGACCTTCTCGTTCCAATATCTTCACAAACTTGTCAAGAATGTTAGATGTGTGCCTAATAATATGTCTGGTGAATTTATGCGTTTGTGGTTGCAGCATTACTGCAGATAGTGCCTCCATGGCTCCTTCAGTCAGTTCCAGTTCTTCTGAGGACATGCATTCAGCTTCTAGTTTATTCCTAAATAAACACAATGTAGGACCAGCACCTAAATATGCTATTTGACTTACCAATACACATAACATGTAAGATCGACAAGCAAATCCATTATATGAGAACAGTCCTCAATTGTAACACCACCTAACTGAATCCAAACAGATATGCACCTTGTTGAATTTAAATATGTGGTAAGATTGGCCATACTGTAACCACCACCTGTAACTGGCAACAAGCACATTTCTACAACCTTCAGGATGTCTTTGGTCACATCTTGAAGTACAGCTCGTACTCTGGTTCTTTGACTGGTAGCAAGGATAGTATTTTGGAACTAAAAGTATTTCAAGTTACAGATCATACTAAAAAAACTAGAAATATTTACTTCTTCTGGTATAACAGATAATATTTCCAATAAAATCCATACCACCCGTTCGGGTTCTACATTTGGGAGATGATAAGGCTGAAAACTTGCAACCAATTCTTCAAATGCATTCGGCCAGTGATTTGGAACAGTGTGAATAATATATGCAGACAACTAAAAAGCATTCATGAAATTTATGTATATATCTATAACCTTTAGTGGACCTATA
Organism: Limonius californicus; assembly: GCA_014611495.1. Taxonomy (NCBI): domain Eukaryota; kingdom Metazoa; phylum Arthropoda; class Insecta; order Coleoptera; family Elateridae; genus Limonius; species Limonius californicus. Next base: position 25,371 of record JABXWE010102834.1, on the reverse strand, counting down.
CAGAATGACAAAACTACAATCTTTAGAATGCAATAAAAACATTTTTGCTTTTGATATTACTTCTTATTATTACATTTTTGATTCGTAGTTCTTACAATCAATGCACTTACAGTAATACACAATCGATTCAGTACCAGTTTGGGTCCCATTGCATAATTAACAATAGCTTCTAAAATCCGCTTTTTAAGTAATTCATAATGGTCCTCTGGCACTTCACTCCAACATTTTAACAACTTTGTGTGTAAAGTTGTAGCGGCAAAAAACTGAACTTCGGAGCTCTAACAAAATAACAATTATTTTCTTTCACTAAGTAAAACTACTCAAACAACAATATAAACTTACTCTTCGAGGATCTAATAATTCCCAAACAAAGCTCCACGCATGAGGAGAATTCTGAGCTTCCGTAAGCCACTGGTGGGCCTCCGCTTGTTGTCCGGCCTCTGTTTTGTAAAATAAAGTTACAGCTTTCTCTAAGTTTTCTGTGGTGTACTCCATTTCCCTTTTGTTTATGTTTTTTCGTTGTTTGAAAGGTTTATGTGGACAGTTTTATTTTAACGTTGACATTTTTATTTTTGCACAACTGTTAGTTTGTCAAAACTCAACACATATGTTAACCTCACTTACATCGAATGTCAAATTTTCGATGTTGCGTTAATATTTCATCTATTAGATGTGGTTACAAACACGCACCTCATATATGAAATACCAAAAATTAGAATACACCTAAACCAAAAACTAAAACAGTTACTTTTAAATTAAATTCAGCTACAGCAAATTAATTATTCAAGGCCAGGTACACTTTTTTTTTTTTTTTTTAATTTAGTTTTTAACCAGTTCAACAATTAACACTGTTATGCATGGTTTTGATGATATTGTTCGGTTTGGTCTAAATATGTGAATTGGCTCGGAGGAGGCTAGTTCCTCGAGTTTATTAGGGTTCACTTATTATGCACTATTTATCGTTGTCTTTAGAGATTTGTTTCACTCACTGTCACTATTGTTGCCATCGGAGTTTGATAACAGGTCTTGTGGTAACCGTCGTTTCAAGCGGATGTGAATGTTCCTGCGTCCTAGATGATGAAGGATGTTGTTATCACTGAAGCGTAGGTTGTCCAGAAATTTGATGGTTGTTTTCTTGATGAATTTTTCAACTGTGTCCATTCCGAGTTCGTAGTGTATTTGCTGATTCCGTACGAACCATGGGGCTTTGATGGCCATGCGCAGAATCTTGTTTTGGAAGACTTGAAGTTTTTTGATGTTGGTTTGTGATGTTGTGCTCCAGACAGGGCAGGCGTATGTGAGGATAGGTCTGAGTAGCGTTTTGTATAGTAATGTTGTACATTCGGTACGTAGTGGGGTATTCCTGTTGATTAGTGGATAGAGTAATTTTAGTCTTGCGTAAGCTTGGTTTAGTTTATTGTTGATATGATGGCTCCATGTCAGACGGGTGTCCAGGTATACTCCTAGGTATTTGGTTGCTTCTTTCTGTGAATTCCAAGTAATCTCGCTTTCTTGAATTTTGATCTTTGGATGGGGTCTAATACGTTTAAGGGTAAATATTTTTGTTGCGCTTTTTTGGGGATTTATCGATAGACACCACTTATTAAGCCAGTTGCTTAGAGTATTGGTTGCATTTTGAAGGTGGTCGATTGCTACGTGGAGGTCTTCATTTTGTGTAATTATAACTGTGTCATCGGCGAACAGAGCAATTTGGCTCATTTGTGGCATCGGTATGTCATGTGTATGCAGGTTAAATAGTGTTGGACCGAGGACGCTACCTTGGGGCACACCTGCGTGGATGGTTTTAGTGGTTGATATAGAGGTGTTAATTCTAACTGAAAAGGTTCGATTATCCAAGAATGAGAATATCATTGCAACTAGATATCGGGGTATTGTTGTTTTGAGCATCTTGTATTTGAGGCCATCAATCCACACCTTATCGAATGCCTGGGTTATGTCCAAGAATGCTGCTGTCGTGAATTGTTTGTTTTCATATCCCTGTTCAATAATTTCTACAATCCGCTGAAGTTGTTGTACTGGCGAGTGTCCTTTTCGAAAGCCGAACTGGATTGATGGAATTAGTTGAGAATCATGTATTGACAAGTTGAGCCGATGCAATATTACCCTTTCGAGTAGTTTTGATAGTGTGGGCAGTAGGCTTATGGGGCGGTAACTGCTACAGTCGTTTTTCTTTTTACCGTGCTTATGGAACATTAGAATGTGAGCGAATTTCCATTCGCTGGGAAAGTAGCCCATTCTCATACAGGCATTGAAGAGGGTGGCTAAGTTAGCAAGGGCCTTCTTTGTAAGGTGTTTGAGGACAACGTTGGGTATTTGGTCATGGCCAGGTGCCTTCTTCAGTGGTAATGCCTTAATATAGTTGTTTAGTTCGCACTGTGAAGTGGGCAAGTTGAAGTCGTCTACGATAGGTAAGTGTGTCTCAATATATGTTTTAACCCTGTACGCATGAGGTCTGTTTGAGTCGGAGATGGTCGGCATAAACGTTTTAGTAAGGTGTTCCGCGAAGAGGTTGCCCTTGTCTTCATCGGTGTTATAACTGGCATCCGCTTTGATGAGAGTTGGGATGATATCTTTTTGTTGTGTTAAATGTTTGATAGCTTTCCATAGATCTGTGTTGTTTGGTTCCATGTTTTCGAGGTATTTATTATAATTGTAGATTCTATATTTGTCTATTTCACTTCTGATTTTATGCGTTATATGATTCAGCTCGTTTTTTAGTAACGGATCTCTGGTACGCTGCCATTCTCTTCTCATTCCACTCTTTTGCTTTATTAATTTAAGTATGTGGGCTGGTGGGATATTGAAGTTGGTTTGCTTTGAGTAACGGTACGGTGTGGTTGCCAGTTGAACTGATTCGATTATTGTTTTTGTTAATATTTCGACATTTGTGTCAATTTCCTTTTTGTTTGTGGGTTGAGTTGGATTAACCAATTTCGCATCCAGTTTTTCTTGAAACAGGTCCCAGTTGACATGTCCTTTGATTAGCTTGGGGAGTGGGATGTTATATATAGGTGTGGTAGTGAAGGTTATGAGTACGGGGAGGTGGTCAGAGTCAAGTTCTGGAATTACTTTCTGATGTGTTGGAATATGGAGATTTTTGGTAATGATGATATCTAGGACGTCTGATTGATGGTCTGTTCTGTAGGGGTAGTACGTATGCTCATTTGGTGCCAGGACCTGCAGTTGGTGAGTTGCGGCATGGTTGTTTAGTTTCATTCCGCAGGGATTGTTTGCACGGCATCCCCAGAAGGTGCATTTACTGTTTAGGTCACCTATTAGTAGCGTCGGCATTGATACGTCAAATAAATCAATAATATCTGACTCTCTGAGTGCTTTGTTGGGTTGCTTATATGCGGAGATGATCTTTATCTGATTGTGGTTGTTGGTATTAATAGTGATTGCTATTGTTTCTAAGTTGCAATCCGGTGCATCGATGGGCGTGCTACATTGGATTTGCCGTTTAATTATGATTGCTACCCCTCCCCATGCTGTTTGTGCAGGTCTATCATTCCGAAAGACATGATATCCGCTAATTTTGAATGCTTCTCCTTCCTATAGATGTGTCTCTGTAACGCAAGCGATATCGACATTATATCTGGCGAGAAAGGATATGAAGAGAGATCTTTGGGATTTGATCCCGTTGGCATTCCAGATCATGATTGTGAGATTTTGTAGACCTTTAGGTGTATTATACATTGAGGAGGATAGGGAGGATGTGTTTTGTGATGAAAGTTTTAATTTGTGGTAAGAGGGGAATGACTAATTGTTTGATGAGTTGTAGTATGGAGTCTATGAGGGTTGAGTTGGGGGATTGAGAGTTTGTTTCCTTGAGCTGGCCGGTTTGATGTGTATTGTATTAGTAGCTTGGCTGTATGGGATACTATCGGGAGTGTTTGATGATCTGTAAGTTTGTCTAGAATTCCTGAGAGGAGCACGTTGCTTAAGAAGTTCTAGATGGTGTGGGCATCCCCTGTAGCTCGCTGGGTGGTTTCCGCTGCAATTTACACAGTATGGAAGATCATCTGGTTTTTTGTTACATCCGTTGGGTAGGTGTTCTTCTTTGCATTTTACGCAACGTGATTTAGCTGCGCAATAGTTCTTTGTATGTCCGAATCTTTGACATTTGTGGCATTGTGGAATGTTGGTTGCCTTTCTCCTAGATTCAACTGTAACCATTGAGTGGAAAAGCGTTTTAACATTATAAATTTCTTTGGCGGATTCGTTGTTTGGTAGAATAACTGCACAAATTGGGATTGGTTTTTTGTTTCTGTTTTGTAGGCGGGTGACGCTATTTATCGGTAAATTTTTAGTTAGGAGTTCCTCCTTGATTTCGATATCGGTAAGAGAGATAGGTACATTCTTAATTACGACTGATAATGGTTTCTCGTCGGGGTTTTGAAACGTGTGGAATTGTATCGTGTTATTCATGTAGAATTTAGCTAGTTTGCGGTAATCGTCTTGTGTTGTGAGATTAACTTTAAGGTAATTGTTGTTATAAGCGGTTGTAAATTCCCTGTCTTCAGTAATTTTTTTAATGTCGGCTATTATCTCTTGGTGGTTATTAACGTCATGAATAAATATGGGTGGGATCTTTATTTTAGTGGTTACCTGATTGTTGGTTTGATTTGCTGTGTGTGTTTCGCTGGTTGTTTGTTCCTGTGAGGATAGAGGATAGTAACGGTTATTTTTGATCAGTTCTTCTGGATTCCATATGTAGCGCTTGAGAACTTCACCAGTTGCTGGCGGGGACAGGTGATCAGCGTTCCGTTTTTGTTGGGCATTGTCAAGGTCCATTGTTTATTAGTTTGCTCGGCCCCGAAGGGCTGAGTAGTTTTGGGTTAGTAATTGTTTACTGTTGTTGGTTTGGTTCACTTTCAATTGAAGTTAAAAGTATAAACACTGTTTGATAAGATAAGCACGATGCGGGTTAGTGTTCGCTGCGATAACTCGACCACTCCGCACAAACGCTCGAGAGCGACACGTATACTTTTAGTTCCTACTTAGCTGCATTTTAATTTCCAGCCGATCAATTATATCAAAACTTTATCAGTGGAACATCTACAGGAAAGCTACCTAAATCGTATGTTCATTCCATTGCTTGTGTAATTTAACAGAAAATGGCATTAGACAGTTTATATTATTTAAATATATCTTACCCCATTTCGAATAAAAATACTATTATAATGACTTTATGTTCCTGCATAGGTCAGTTTGATAATGAAAGGTAAATATAATTTTCTTATTTACGTCGAAAACGATAGTAATTCAATACATATAAATATCTATTTATGTAACGGACACATCTAGATCTATGAAATGAGATTTGTGGAAAACTTGGGACAGATGTGTTACGAAATTAATGTATAAGATTACAACAAATTTCTCAAATTTTCAGATTTTATGAATTTGTGAATCTGTATTATATCTAGAAAACTAACTAACTCTTAATCCCTCGATTTTCTTGTAGATCCGTAAATAATAGTTATTTGTATACTAAGGCCGCGAAATCATTCTTTAACGTACCGAGAGGAAGATTGACCCCGAGGCCGCTTGCGGCCGAGGCAAGGCAACCTCGAGGACGGTAAAGAATGACGCGGCCGCAGTATACACAATATTTTTTGTGCAATTGTGTAGAATCCTCAATAATTATTGATGAAATTTTAAAAATTATAATTTTCGGCGTAAATAGAAAGACGGGCGGCTTTCATGTTACCATGGAAATGAGATAAATAATAAATAATTTCTAAAAACTGTCCATTCTCATGTGTCAAAATGAATATGTATGTATATGTGACATTCAGTTTAACGGCCGTCGCTAATGACAATGGCCGCTAAAGTAACTTTAACGGCCGTCGCTATGACAGCGGCCGAGAAATTAAATTTTACGGCCTGCATGGCGTACGCGAAGTTGTCACTTCGCGTACTATTGCACAAAAACTATATTATAAAAATTTACAAGCGCCTGATATACAGAGGGTTCATACTTAGGGCTAAATTAATTTACTATACTTTACAATTATATACAACTAGAAACTACACCCAATGCAGTGACCACCTAAAAATACATAAAATTTAACTATAGTAAATTTTAAAATATATGTTTATATCCACAACATACAGTCCATACCGGTTAAACGGACCACCGGTTAATCGGGACAGCCATTTCTTTGGGCTAAATCTTAAAGAACAGAAACCAAATAAAGGAAATAACAGTAATTTACATCGCATATTTGCGACACCATTCCGTGGTTAATCGGAGCAGTACAATATCAGATCAAAACATGTAATAAAATAGCAAAACCTAAAAATTACAAGAAAAAAAACTGTAAACATTTTAATATGTAATCTTTACAAAATGCAGTGGATATCAGGACTTAAATCTTGTTGATCAGACATCACATATGTTTGCCGTTGGCGCAGCGCCGGGAATTTGTACACTGACTGCCGGAGATTCTCAGGGTGACATTGTTAGGCGTAGTGGAGCATGGTGGAGTTAACGAATATTCAGTAACAGCTACGCCGAGCTAAGCAACCGCGCGTATACGACGTATGATATTATGGTAGACTCGCTTTCTCACAATTATTTAGAAATATATAACCCTTGCGAAGATGCCAAGAAATGACTTGACACTTTCAAGTAATAGGATATTATTTTTCTGTTATTTATATTTTGCTTCAAGGATTTTCTAAAATCTAAGAAAAATACTCTTCGCATTCTTTAATTTTGTGTAGAACTTGGCATATTTCGAACAGGCTTTTAAATGGGCCAAGATATTCCAGTCCCAATGTGTCCCGATTAAGCGGAATTGGCTGTACTTGACTGAATTGATTGCAACAGCAATCATTTTAAATATTTGTTCAACTTTGATCTCTTCTAAACACAGAAAATGTACAAATATTATACACATATTTACGTTTGTTATACAGCTCATTTAAAAATGTACTCTTTTCTAATTCTACCGCAGCATTTTTCTTAATAGCAGTATTAGTAAAGCTCGATAATAATTTTCCTTCAATGTGAAAAACACAACCAATTAAAATCATAAAATCAGAAAACTTGCGAACATTTCTCTGGCATTATTGAGGATTTGCTTCTGTTCCGTTAAAATCCCACGTATTTATACGGTTTGTAAAGTTTACTTACTAAAGAGGCTTAATTTAAGTGCTTTGCAAAATGAAGAACCGAAAACGTGGGAGGATTATATATAAATACTCCCACACCCAAAAAATTAACTTTAAAATTGCCACGGAAATAAATGTAAAAAATACATTTTCAAGAAATAGAGCGGGGTTTCCTGGCAAATAAATGTCTGCTACTAATAAAATATCTATATCGTTTAATTTAAGAAATGTTTCTGTTTCTTCCTTTTTTCCTTGAAACCCTTTCAAATCTATCCATTATGAAACTATTTTGGACTATTACTATATAAATCTTGTTTACTATCGTACAGTTTTGCTTACTCAGTTGATTTAATTACATTGATTCAAATGTGTTAAGAAAGAGTGTTAACGTTATAACTCCTATGGGTTGCATATTTTTATCATATCCTGCTGTATTAATACTGAAGTGTAAGAGACAAATGAAAAAATTGCCCAACCTCACAAATTATACAAGCAAATACATGAAAACCGTTACTGTAATCTACCAACCGAACCATCTACATCCCGGCCAACAAAAGCAAACAAAATCCCAATATTGAATATTTACAATTTATTATGAAGATATTCCATTGAACTATAGTGGGGTGCCAACTAACGATTATATTTTATCTGACCACCCGTCTTCAATTGCCACTTCTAGTAGCACATTAGTTACTTAAACTTAGACGCCCTTATGTGTTGACAAAAACAATGAGGGGGTACCTGGGTACCAGTGTGTATTTTGAATGGTTTGGAATGGTTGCGTGGGTTGTATGTTTTTCCCTCTAAACATGCCAGAAATGCCATAAAAGAGTTCTGGGTTTATGATACTACAACTTTTTTACCATGCCAAGGTTCAATTTATATCGGACAATTAGTAAGCAAAACGGGTACCTAAAGCTGCAGGCGTAATATCACCACCGATAGTGCCGCAAGTTGAAATGAAATGGGCTCACTATAGTTGGTACGCTTGGAAAAAAACTTATATTTCCAAGGGCGTTTTAAATGAAAAGGAACGACATCTTTTCTCAACAAATTTTGCTTCCAAAAGCTATGTGTGCTCAGATGTCAGAAAATAAACAAAGTTCTGGATGCACTCTGGATATGCAACTGGTGATACCTTAAAAAAATATGAAATTATATCTCTATGTAACAAATCTAAATCAGGTGTCGACGTTATGGCAAAAATGGTAGACACTTACACACAAGAGACGAACAGTTCGTTGGCGATTGGCCTTTTTTTCGATATATTAGATGTAGTAGTTCTAGCTGCTTACGATGTCTACACTAAAAATAATCTCACGAATGTCAGACCACAACTAAGTGGCGGAATTTCCTAAACATCTAGCTCGTGATTTGTGCTTGTCCGCTGTGGACCAAAAGAGGAACAATCCCACTGTATTGAGAAACCACGTTAGGAAAAATTAAAATGAAAATTCTCTAGGAATTTTCTTGGAAGCTCTTCATAACATAGTCTTGTGTCAGAAGGAGATTCCTCTGGACGCATTGTAGTAAAGGGCATATACAGGGAATTTTTCTTTTTAGTATACATTGCCTATGTATACTTTTAAAAAGAACCTGTCAATTACGCCTATTATGTAGGCAACTATACAGACAACTGAAGCATACTGTGACCAAAACAATCAAATTAATTCAATGTTAAAAAATAAAATTAGTCTTTATTTAGTGTCTTCTTGCGTTTTTTATACAACCATGTACATTAAAGACGAAAAAGTGGAAATTTTAATGTGGTATCAGAATGGTAACAGCTTAAGAACTGTGAGAGATTTATTTTCAGTAAAATATCCAAAAAGACCTATTCCTTGCATTCGAACCATACAAACAATTGTTAGAAAATTTAAATCAGAGGGATGCGTAATAAATTCCCATAAAATAAGAACTAAAAGTAATCACGTTTTAACCGAAGAAATGAAATTAAACATTTTATACTACGTTGAAGAAATCATAATTAATAGTTATAACAAAAAAAAATAATTAAAAGAAGTTTGCGATAGCCGGGAATTGAACTCGGATCAACTGCTTGGAAGGCAGCTATGCTGACCATTACAGCACTTTGGCGTTGATGTATTTGTTTTGTACAAAAGAAATATAATGTTCACGGACCTTACGGAAACATCACCCTTTCAATTTTTGTATTTAACAAAAAAGTAAAACTATAGTGACGTTGCCTTCTCATTTTTAGTTGCCGGTATAGTTGGTTGCCTACACAATAGGCGAAATTGACGCGTTCTTTTTAAAAGTATACATATAGAATGTATACTAAAAAGAAAAATTCCCTGTATAATATGTCTTATGAAAACGATCAGGAAATAAGAAGAAAAACTCACAAGATGTATAGTATTTATAACAACCCTGTGTTCCTTCAACATACAGATCAAACAGTAAAGTTGTCTTAAATACCAGAAGAAGTAATAGCTATTCATTATATTTGATATAACATTTTAAACATAAAAATAACAATTAATATACAGTGCGGACGTAAAATGTCCTCCCCCCTACTAACTTTTAGGATTTAATTTTTTTTCAAAAAATTTGTGTGCTTTAGTGGGGGCCTGAACACTACGTTTTAGCCCATATTTAAATTTTATAATTTTCAAACCGGCGGCTAGGCGCCATCTTGAACTATTTTTAAATGGCAATGGGGTCATGTAGCACCTCATTTGAGAGGTATTTTAATTCTGCGTCTTATCTTTGAGTTTTATAAAATCATATTCATCCAGAAACAAATGACAGATGATTGAAAATAACAAGTTTATGGAAAAAAAGGCACCCGTAAAATTGTCCGATTTGCGGTCCGGATATGTTGTTGGCCTCATCGAGGACAATAACTTTTCCGCAGCTCATACCGTTCGGCCGCCAGGAGCGCCCAAAGTCGAAAACGAATCGACGTACAGCACGTGTCTAGGTGATCGCAGCGCGTCGGTCGCGAGCCCAATCTGTTCGCATAAGTACGGCGCATCCACGACCGGCGAAGGCGGTTCTAACATCCCCGAAGGAGACGCGTGGGACGCAAAACGTCGAAAAGAAAATTTAAAAATCGGTATAGAAACTTAGCCCGCGCCCCCTTCAGGGATGTTAGAACCGGTTGTCGATGCGCCGTACTTATGCGAACAGATTGCACTCGCAACCGACTCGCTCCGATGACCTGGACACGTGCTGTACGCCGATTCGTGTTTCAACTTTGGACGCCCCTGGCAGACAAACGGTACGAGCTGTGGAAAAGTGCCATAAGGAAAAGTTGTTGTCCTCGACGAGGCCAACAACATATCTGGACCGCAAATCGCAAAATTTTCCGGGTGCCTTCTTTTTTCCATAAACTTGTTATTTTCAATCGTCTGTCATTTGTTTCTGGATGTATATTTTTTTGAAACTCAAAGATCAGACGCAGAAATAAAAGAGCATTCAAATGAGGTGCCACTAGACTCCCATTGCCATTTAAAAAAATAGTTGAAGATGGCGCCTGCCGCCATTTTGAAAGTCATAAAATTTAAATATGGGCTAAAAAGTAGTACTTAGGCTTGCGAAGAAATATCAATTTGTTCTAAAGTTAGTATGAGGGAAGGACATTTTACGACCGCACTGTATAAAAATGTTGAAAACACTGCCATTTTTGTGTTTTTGGTACAAAATATGTAGTGGTATCCAAATGACACATGGATCGAAAGAAATCCAAGGCTCTATATCTCCCGATATTTGAAATTTCCTAAATATACGTAAAATTGGATACTTATAGATGTCATAAAAGCTAAAGTAGATAAGTCTTCCCAAAAATGGAATACTCCGTATTGTTTGTTCTAAAGGTAATCGAATACCATCTTCAGCCACATAAGAGTTAACCCAGAATATAAACAAACTGGGATTTATTTCCAGAATACATTAACGAAACGTAATACTCAATGTAACAATAACATTTTGGGTTGGAAGATGTATCAAACCATTTTACGTGTTAAAATGCAGCCTAAAAAAGCCAGCAAATCGTTGGGTAACCGACAGTGTAAGTAACCTGCCGTTGGTTTCTTGTCCGTTCGTAGGATATCCCTTCTCCTTTCTCAACCGGGCTTGAGTCCGACTACGGTGGGAGTATTGCAGAAATTACAAAACAGGAACACACCGGACCTGGCGAAATTGCAAACGAAATGCTGAAATATGGGGTTGTCATCTGTAGAAAGAAATAAGCAAACTTCTTAAAAATATATTTCAAACATCTAAAGCACTTAGACAATGGAAAACAATAACAATAATTCCCATATTCAAAAACGGTGAAAACAGAACCCGAAAAACTGCAGAAGAATAGAGACAACGAATCAGTTCATGGGTCGATCACAACTTACTTGGAGGTTTTGGAATTTAGGTTAGTATTCCCCAATACATTAAAAGTAAAACTGAGTTCTTCTTCGTCTTCTACCTTTCCCTTAGGACTCTGGCTTGTTTCCTCCAAGTAGGCAGTCTTTCCATCTTCTGTGTTTCCCTCTTGTATCTAGCAAACATATCTCCTGCAGATTTTACCGATCTGTTGTCCATTCTGGATATGTGTATATTCCATTCTGCCCTTCTTGTACCTCACCAGTCTCTTACTGCTTGTATCCAACACTGTTCTATAATCTAGTTGCTTCTTATTTGGTATAGTCTTGTCCTATCAGCTAGTTTCCTTAGCGTTTTCATCTCTGTAATATGCACAATTATAGATAAGCTAGTATACATATAAATGAAAATATTCTGTCAAACATCTGGTTACCACAAGAGAAATTTGTATTTCAGGAACAGCATTCAACCGTACAACAATGTTATCTGATGCATTCAGGGTAATTAAGATATTACATTTCATTTATTATATCCAGTTATATTATTATTGCTGGGCGGGCCGTTGTAGGCCTTGGCCTCTTCAGTCCTGGATCTTATTATCTTCCTCTGAGGGATGAGGTCCTGATGGATTGCTGCTAGGTGGTTGGCTGGCGGGTGCTGGTTCCTGGTTCTTAGCTGCTGCTTTAGTGGTTCCGTGTAGGTTGCTTCTGGCCATGGTGTTTGCGGGTTATCTGAAATTGGAAATAGATTTTAATGTAACCGCTATGAGGTTGTCTAGAAAGTCAGGATATATGGAGGAATGGAGGATGGTGGAGATGTTTCAGTTTCCTACGGGCTTTTCTCGGGATGCTATTTACAAGGACGAAATTACAGTTTGGGTATTTGGGTGTTTGTGAGAGGTTTGTAGGGTTTCTGTGGCAATAGGAATGCCGTGGAGGAGGATTTGAGATATGTATTTTTGTTGGAGTTCTAGAAGACGGTCGCAGATTTAAATGGTTTTGGTGTCGATATGGACTTCGATACTCGAATCTTCTCGATGTAGGCAGAAAATGCGACGGATGATTTGCCTTTCGTATGCTGCGATTTAATAAAAAAAAGGGGTTTGATAGTGACATATACAGAGGCTTGGTAGTCAAGGAAGGGTGGAATAGTTCCGCATTTTTTTCAGATTTCTCGGATATCAAGGTTCCGGGCTCGTATATGTTGGAAACTGATACCTAGGTTTTAGACTTGGTTTAAGGGATTGATTCGTTAGCTATAGATAAAAATGTCGATAATCGAGAAATCTAATCTAAGGTTTTGTTGGAGTTTGGATGGGAAATCGGATGATTAGTGATTTTTCTGCATTGAGCTATATTTGCCACCGCCGAATGCTGTGGAGGGCTATTTGGATTCCATGAGATGCAGAAAAGGATGTTTTTCTGTTGATCCAGATGATACTGTCAGCCCCAAAGGGTCTTGTTTTTCTCGGTTCGGATTTGTGATACGAAAACCGTGGGAGTAAACGGTTTATAATAAGGGGGAAAGTACGGATTCCTGGAGAACGTCTGAAAGAAGGTTGATGGGATGGGAATATGATTTGTTGATTTTGATTCTATAGGAGCCGTTGAAAAGAAAAGAGTCTATTAATTTGATATACTGGAGGTTTAATTTGAGTGAAATAAGATTTTGAAAGAGACCGTCATGCTAAACCGTATCAGAAGCGCGCTCTCTGTTCAAGAAGAGAGCACGCGTACATTTGCTCAGGTTGGCACTTCTGGTGGAGTCTGTATGAAGTTCAGAAATGGAATTTATTGTGGCGCGGTGGAGATGAAATCCAAATTGTTATTGGAGGAGGAAGTTGTTTGCTTCTAGAAAATTTCGGAGACCAGGAACAATGATTTTTTTTAAACTTTTCGAAAATGTTCAACAGGTATATGAGAGTGATATAATAAGGAATTGTGGGCATTGCCGGGTTTGTGGATCATGAAGAAAGTTGCTTCTTGCGGGCAGTGGAGAAGTACGATATCCGTAAACAGGAATTGTAAATGGTGATTATTACTTCAATGACTTTTTTTTTTACAAAAGGGGCATTAGTTGGTCTGGACCGGGAGATTTCGAATTGTTGAGAGATTTTAACTGAAATTTAATCATTTCGAGGTTGGCAGGTTCCGTTCATTGATTCATGATTGGAGAGGTGGTCAGCGGGAAGGGAATTTTGGCGAAATTGGGTGACTATGTTTTCGAAATTATTCATTGAAAATTGGATGGTTTGGGACATAGTTAATTGTTTAGAGAGTTTGTGCGAAACAATTTGCCTTATCTTGGGGGTTGTTGGAAATGATATTGTTTGAGGTTATTGGGGGATAGTTTGGGTTCTTTGGCCATAGACGGATTTAAATTTGTTCCAAAAGAGTTTTCCGTTTCGATAATTTAGAGATTGGCGGATTAGGGTTCACGATTTAGGTGGAAATGGTTTACATCTCTGATGATTAAAATTATAGCCTTTTATAAGGGGCATTGAGCCCCTATTTTAATATTAAATCTAAACTACCTCGTCAATATTTCCAGTCATATTTAATTAACTAGCACTATCAAATAAAATTCAATTAGCAAATATCACAATTGCCTTAAGCCAAAAGCTTAGGATTTCTAGTTCCTTTACAACATGGCATCTCTGTTGGTGATCCCTTATCCATTTTAAACTTTCCAAGCGCATTGTTTACACAAATATTAAGATTTATCGATCAAACTGTGTTTCGAATCACGGATGGAGTGTCAACACCAAATATTTCAAAATCATTTAAACGATATGGAAGCATAACCACACAAATAGAGAATTACAATAAATGCATTTATATAACATTTACTTTAAAGGTGCTATTCATGTCGAAAAGTCCTGATCAAGAATGCACCAATTCTATAAGCATGCAAAGTTAAAGGCTTAGCGCGGCATCTGCTTAGTAAACTGACTTACACAACCAGAAATCGCAAATAGATGCACCTAAAAATAGAAAAGAAAATGTATTGGCTTATTTGTAAAGGATCTCCCTTACCTCTAGAGAGGAAGTCTTATTTTACGGTATTTAAAACCGTATGAAAACATTAAAAGTTTGGAAGCGGTAGAGATGTGGATTAACGGAAGATTACTAAGAATATCGTGGACAGAAGGAGTGACAAATGGAGAGGTACTTAGAAGAATGAATAAGGAATTCCTCTCCCCAGTTATCAATATTTCTGATTGGTTTGATTCCACACTATCTGCTTCCATCGTCTTCTATTTCCTGCCAGCCTTTTCAATTTGGTGTAGGTATTGCATTGTAGGTCATTTATTATCTGAGATATATACTGCAACCTTGGTCTTCCTCTTGCATTTCATCCATCGATTGCTCCTTCTACAATATTTTTAAGCATCCCTCCCTTCTTAGGATATGGCCCATTAACGTGTAAATAAGGAATTAGAAGCAGTGAAAACAGTGAAAAGAAGAAAACTACAGTATTTCGGACACATTATGAGAGGATCAAAATATACATTACTACAACTCATAGTCCTAGGAAAAGTTCAAGCAAAAATGAACGTTGGACGAAGAAGAACGTCCTGGCTACGTAACCTCAAAGAATTGCATGGCTGCAGCACCATCGAGCTATTTAGAGCAGCCGTGAATAAAGTACGAATAGCTGTGATGATTGCCAACCTCCAGTAAGGAGACGGCACCCTCAAGAAGAAGAAAACCATATCAAACATACAACAACTGAAGTTGCTCATAATAATCAAGGATGCCTTAGTATGTAAGAAATAACACTTTACACACTGACCCCGAAACTCCGTTTTCTTAATAAAATTATGATAAAAGCTCTTTAAATTATCAAACAAGACAAACAGCCTATTACAATGAACTATTACAGTCTCTCATACGTAAACATATACGAATATAAATCACCTACTTTTACTAACTGTATTCATATTATTTAAAAAAAAAGGGTTCTTTCACTCCCGCACTGGGAGTATGTGGCGTTAACGTCGTATATTTCGATCTTTTAAATGAATAATTTATTTGACGAAGCCTCCGGTGGGCACATTTGCATTCATTGCGAACTCTTACAACGAAATGGACATTTAAGCAATCTGCAAAAAACAAGCTGTAACACAAATTCTTACTTAACCAACTCTTGCAAAACCTCTTTCGTTGCCGTTATCAGCAATAATGTTGAAAAATGGGAAACGTCCAGAAACTTTAACAACTTCAGAACAACTACGTTCGGCTGAAAACTTCTGATAACCTAGCGTAAGTACAACGTTTTTAAAATCGAGCGTAATTATTCAAATCCCAAGCGAAATATTTCATAGTCCATGGAGAATTTCCGTCATTACATGTAAAAGTTAAAGCCAAGCCACAAGCGTGTTTGATTTATTGAAGTTAAATTCAGGCTTCGCTCTAAATTATGGACATCAGAACTATTTGCTTTAGCAATATGGCATCCCTTTTTGCTTCTTGTTTTCGACCTGTTTGGGATGTGGCAAAAAGTGTCATCTATGCTTAATTACGTACAGAATACGAACAGCTAACGTTGCTTCGCAATAATTAATACTTCAGGAATGCATTTTTAACAAACAATGTAATTTATGTTCCAAGTACATACGCAACCGGAAAAATAATGGCTTTGATAAGCCACATGAAAACAAATTAATTATTTTCATCTGGTCAAGGTTCTGATAAACAACGTTTGAAAAATTGCAATTATGTTTCTACACAGAAACGAGGTTATGCAAAACCGAGGAGGATTTTCTTGTACATGTAAATGAGAACATTTTATTTTATTTCTGTGAACTCAAAACGTTTACTGTACAGGGTGTCAATTAGAAAACGAACAACATATTATATATCTGGAAGTAGAAGAGATATTGAAATCTTCTAAAAAAGCGTTTTAACAACATGGATGGGAATCATAATGACTCATAAGGTAACCTTCACCATTCAACCCACAAGGCTCTAGGTACACCAACAAAAAAACACCCACTTTGTGATACCTCATTGAAGAGCTCTTCCAAAATGTCATTCAATAGTAGAATATACTTTTCCCGACTCCTTTTGGAAAAATTAAGAAATAAAATTCAAAAGTTATTTCTAGGCAATAGTAAAATCTCCCCTCAAATTTTTCCGAACATTTTGGAAAGTTCGTTGCGGAATAATTCGGAACTCCTTAAATACTCCTTGTCACAGTTGTGCGATGGACTGAAGCTGAGATTTATGGGCAGCAGATTTTAGGTGATCCCATAAAATTGAGTCTAATGGGGTCATAATTTGGATATCTTTACGGCCATTCTATTTTTCTGAAACAACTCGTGAAAAAGTTTGTTACTATTGAATAGCATTTAGTAAGAGTTTTTCAATGAGTTATTACAAAGTGGGTGTTACCAATTGACATTGTTTTGTTGAAGTACCTAAGGGAACTAAGGAGTTGAGAATGGGGAGTCTTATGAGTCCTGGTGATTCTCCTTTTCTTTTAGGGTACCTAAAACCTAATGGATTTAACGGGCAGGGTTATCTTGTGTTATCATTATGATTCCCCCACCAGGTTGTGTAGAAACGTTTCCAAGGAAAGTTCAACACTTGTTTTACTTCTAGAGATATAACACATTGCACGTTTTCAAATTGACAACCTGTATATCAGACGTACTTAAAGATAACCTAGAACAGTTATGTCATTTACGACATTTTCAAGCTTATTTTGCGATCAATTCCAAAGAAGTGGTATATTGTTTACTTCAGTTTGAAGGATTGCAGTCTTTTCATAAATATTCCCAAATTGTAGACACAATTTCCAAAACGTTTCATCATTATTAAAATACAGCCAACAACAACGCTTTGAATAATAAAATACTGGCTCTCCATATGGAAGTTTCGAAACAATCAAAGGAATGTTTACTATTAGATATACCTTATTATAGAGCAAAGAATATGTACCTACGAAGAAAGCAAGCACCCGCGATAATATAATTACGTCATAAGGTAAATGTCAACAGCATATTGAAAAATAACAGGCCAAGAATTCGCTTCTCGTAGACTTAGACGTGGATGCATTGGAAAGGCAAACCATTGAGGAAAGTTCAACAATTCAGAACTGCATCTACAGAGCGGTTCCACTGTAATCCCTTCGCTATACAAATCAAACGCCTTATCAAGCAGGAATTCCATAAAAATTAAATTCTCTGCAAGTCACGACCAATCATCTATTGATTGTACTTGCATAGTAGCAAAGTATATACCAAACACAGTGTTAGGTTTCGTGACGCATCAAAAATTAAACGTAATGTGCCTTCGAGAACTCAAAAGTTCGATTTACACCATACTGACATGCCTTTTTAACGCATAAGTGTCAATTATATATACTTTTTGGGGATTGGTACGTGGTAAATTGATGGCGGTGGTTATTTTCTATTAAATTAAATAGTGGCTGCAGAAACTAATTCAATTATAACTTTAACAAACTTAAATAGAAATATAATACTTGTTCCGCAATTACAGTAAATTCAGACGATAAACCGACCATTCCGATTAACTTATATTATTCGAATATTATTTCTTGATTTCTGGTTAAATAATTAATCTTCAAACAGCAATCCTATATGGGAAGGTCTGTTCAACGCCAGAAATAATTTATATACTAAATTTAGAAATCCAAACTCGCTATTCCAAAAGATCTCTGAATCTTCACTGAATTCAGCCCTGAAGGGCTATTCGAAAAGGGACAGGTAAATATGTACCTACAAAATAAAAAAAACACAAAAAGGTAGCTGAAATACAAAATTAACACCTTTCTGGAGAGTGAAAATAGGAAATGAAACAAAAACCGGGAAACAATTTGCAAATAAACTTTAGAAAAAACAACAGCAAACATAGAAATAGTGGCAGTATTACTATATAAACAATATTATACGAATATTTAAAAAAGGGACAGGAGAAACAATAAGGAAGAGAAAAATAATAATACAGGGTGATTTAAAATATTATTTTCTATGGAAACTACAGAAGAAAGCAATAAAACAAATTATAATTATAATTACGTTTAGGAAATTAGAAACTAATATTCAGAATAAGACAGTAACAGACAGACAAATAACTAACGTTTAAAGAAAAGAAATAAATTCATTAAAACAAAAGAAAAAAGTGACGCAATGAATAGTTTTCTGTTTTGCTCTTGACTATACACAGCGGGGCACTACGGACGTCGCTCATACGATATTCGTAGTCCAGCGCAGTCCGCACTCGTGAGTACTCGTTTGGGTGGACCAATATAGTGGCATATGTAACCGGTCGTGCTTCGGAGGGCACGTACAAGCATCGGTCCCGGTTGTCACACTTCCCACCTCAACATCTTTGACAATCGTAAGCCATGTAGTGGAACTTCTCCTCTCGGTTCGATGGGTTAGGTTAGCCTCCTAACCGGCATACGTGCAAAGAGGGCTCATAGAACCTACTGAATTGTAGGTAGTTAACAGGCCATTGGCCTATAATTAGAAGAAGAAGAACGATGAAATCACCTCGCCCTTAATTTAAAATAAATCTCTATCCTTCTTGTACACAAGTTGTTTTAGCAACACTACAGGAAAAAATTTTCTATTTTTAACATCCCCTGTTGCTAAATGAAATCATCGTCCTCAGAATATCAACGACAGTGACGCTAGGACCTATTAACATTATGCTTACAAGCTGTTTCGTCATAAGCGCCCCATTCTTAAAAACAAACTAAGTAGATATTTCATAGGTTTAGAGGTTGTAATTTAATTTTGCTTTCTTAATCATATACCCTTTTCTGGACTACTCTTAAACAAACACAAATCAAGATTATGACAAACCTAGTACTCGCTGGGAAGATATGGTTGACAGCGAAAATCTAGAAGAAGTCCACCAAGACAGATACTTTGGTTACGAAATTAAAATCAACATGGGACGACAAGCTTCACGAACTGCAATGAAGAATAAGTTTAGGTTGGGACGCAAACGGAAATCTCAATCGGAAAACCACATTCCAATGAGCCTGAAAAGGAAAGTTTTTGACAAGACATGCTGCTTGTTTTAACTTATTGAGCAGAAACCTGCACATTGACAAAAATGTAACAAAAATACTGAGAGTTAACCAAATAAAACGGACCAGTCGACGCTTGGGATCAAATTGATAGACCGAGTGAGACAGGAGGATATTCGACAGAAAACAGAAAACAGGAATATGCGACGTAATCAGAAAAGTAGCCAGGCTACAATAGAACTGGGTTGGACATGTGACCTGATTCAGTGACGACACATAGCCAAACAAAAAGGTAGAGTTGAGACCTCACATGAATAAACGAAGCAAAGGAAGACCGCCATCACCTTGGAGTGACTATATTAAGCGAATAACCGAAAATGGACACACAAACCGATATCGATGAAAAAACTTAGAGGAGGTCTGTGTCAAGCAGTTGACAAGAGAGGCTGAATATTGTAGACCCTCTTATATCTTTCGGTGTCGGCTTCCTTCCGCTTCGAGGATTTTGGCTTTTTCGCTATGCAGCAAAAGGTAGCGGGGCCATACCTTTCAACCACTACGCTACCACACCTTATTCTAAACCCACATTCGTTCTTCTTTCATTCGTACCTATTATCCTGAAGAGAACGCCCGTAACGATTGTCATTGCTGTTAGTATGACATCCGGGATCGACTATTAACGTGGCCGCCGATAGCACGAGGCGCCGCGGTGACACAGCCATGGGACTCCCATTAAAATACTTACCATAGAGAGCGGCCCTTAACTATCCTAATTATACTTGAATGACCACCCTAACTGATCGATCCAAGGCGTTAATTATTATAAATTAATAATAAATAATAATAATTCGTAAGGTCGTGGTAGAGCCTGGTGTCAATTTTCGGATAGTGCTAGCGTCTTTGATTTGGCCTAATGACTACCACCGTAGTGATAGCCGAGACCGACGGCTTTGACATGCCCTCCGAAACACGACCGGTCGCTGTTGTTATACCACAAACGAGCCACGCGAGTCTGTGTTGCTTAACATTGGTGACCGTTCGACCATCACTAATAGCGTTTGGCTATGCGACAGTAATTTTAAAAAATAATAACACCTTTTTATATTAAGCTCCTTGTATTGCTCATTTACTTATAGAATTAATATGTTTAATGCTAAATAGGAACTGCTGAAAATTGTCTACATATAATTGTGACAACACTTGAATACCTCACCGATTGCCAGTATTAAACCTAAGACCCACCATAAGCGAGCCAACGAAATGAAATTTGATTTACCCACCTTGTATTACTGCAGTATATCGATTATGGATTGCATGTTTGCATTGCCTAGAAAGCAGTTGCATCAATAAATTTTAAAGTTTGCATTCAATCTCGGTAAAAGCCTGATGTTTACCGAAAGCTTCGTCAAACGTCAACATGTACTCAGCGAGGTGAAGCTACATCTGCTGCTCCAAGGTTCATTTCGCTGCAAATACTTGCCCATATAAATCTCGCGAGCAGGAATTTGAATCACGTTTAATTTTTCACGCCAATTTATTTCCAACGCTTTCCTATTGTTAGTTTATGAAACTTCTAGGATGTAAAACAGATAAATAGTAAAATTCAAACTGAATTAATTATAATTAATTTGTCAGAAGCAATATCACTAGTGATCTCGATTTTTCGACAAATTTTGTTCTAAGTTTTCTATTGAGAAATTTGATTGGTTGTTGATGGAGCAACTAAATTGATTGGCTCATTTTAGCACAATCAAATCCGCGCTTGCTCTACGGAGGTATTATACGTCAGAAATTTAATACGCCTCGTGATAGAGACTGTTGAAGTTTAAAAGCATCAAGGGTTGTGTATGTCTCTGGCAAATGACACATATCCGTTCAATTTTCATGGTTCCGTTAAAAGGCAACAAGCTGTCAGATTACTCTCATTCGCGGCTGCTTTGATGGCTTTCACTTTTTTCACTTTCGTTTTAGCTCGCTTGTAAAGGGAAGATTATTGCGAAATGAAAATTATACAAACGCTTAGAGCTTGACGTCTGCTACGTAACAATTTCAAGATACTTAGGAACGTGTGACAGTGATGTAATACTTGGATGTAATTTTAGTTAAAGTGGTGCTATTCTATTAAATTTGGCGGTACTGTTTGTCTAAACCAGACATACGAATTTATCTTCGTGCGAGGAAGTTTGTTTGAGTAAAACCGTTTCATACGTCAGGTTTTGTTTGTAGTCTCCGAGGATGATACACTACCCAAACGACGTAGTTATTTTATTATTTTTTTACGACCAGCACCTCAACAATAAAACATTCACGGGTTTAGAATAAGAAAATCACCCTTACGTAGTTTCAGTTTTCCACGAAATACCAATCATTCGTATACGTATAATTTTAAGAGATTCTATTAAGAAGCACCTTAAACTAGTATGCTAGCCAGAAAATACAAATCGGAAATTGTGAACTGCTATTCAAGTAAAAACATAATCGTACAGAAGAGGATTACAAGATTACTGTCGTAATCATAGTCCGCATGGAGACCTACTTCATTATTTTATGATTTTGCGAGCTTCCTGGAGTAACCGTAACCCGGCAGTTCAACCAATCGCCAATCGTCATACACTGTCCCTTTTAAATAGCGTACAGATGACGTTGCTAATATTAGGAACACTACTACGGCCGGTGCTTACACGAAATTTAAATAATTCCTATATCGGGATGTAAGTTATATACTTTGTAACACCGCGTAAGTTTTGCCAAATCATGTAAACAGAACAACGCCATGGTTCTGTGAGGACATAAAAACTCTATCACAACAAAAAAGGATAGCCTACCTTACATACAGAAAATCACCAACGCAACAAGCATATAAGACTATAAGATAACCAGAAACCAGGTGAATAACAGTATAAGAAAAATGAAATGGGACTACTGGGAAACATTTTCAAGTAGCACGGAAAGAGATTTCTATGTGGTACAAAAACAAATATGGAAGCTAATACGGAATCAAAAAACCGAAACAAAGGAATCCATGGAAACACAACAAATAAGAATTGCAGGATGGACAAGATACTTTTCTAAATTATTTCCAGCTGAAAACCAAAGGGAAGAATAAGAATTGGAACAGAGCGATATAGAAATAGAAACAACACCAGAAGAGGTACAGCATGCAGTAAAGGAAATAAAAAATAGAAAATCCTTACCAACGAGCTACCAAAATACGAAGAGAATAAATTAATTATTGAGCTAACAAAACTGCTACAGCGTTCCCGTTTCCCGCAACCAATACGCTATTGCTTCCTATCTTGAATGTCTTCTTGTGTCATCTGTCTATTCGTCTTCTACACCTTGCGCCCATGTTCTTCGGGACCGTCTTCTTCTTCGTCTACGGCTGGATACCATTTCCGAAGTTTCTTCGATCATCTGTTTTCTTCCATGTGGTTCAGTGGTTCAGATGTCCGTACCACATCAGCGTTTTTTTTCTAAACTATCTATTATGTCGTCTTCTTTTTTGTTCGTTTCTTTTATGATGTTATTAGAAATATGCTGGAGCCTTGATATCCTATAACTTCTTCGGAGCGCATCCATTTCTAAGGCTTGTCATTTGAGGCTATGATTCTTCGAAACGTCCCATACTTCCGTATTGTACAGCGTTATACCTTCCGCTATAGTCCTAATTTCCTGACCCTACCATATGCTTTTCAATTGTTGTGTCGCTTAACGCCCCTGATTTATTCTGTTTTCCATTGTACATACAAGGCTGATACTTCGTACGTATTGGACCCGAAAAATTTATTGGTGGGAATGAAGAGATACGGCGAGCTACGATTCCAAAAGTAACTTTCAGCAAACACATACCGTTGGGTATATATGTGCTTCTAAGGGAAATTAATAAACATTTACGTCTTTTTCTTATTCTTCTTCTTCTTCTTCTTTTTCTTCATCATCATCATTTCAGGCAATTTTTCCGGTTCTACTATCCCATTCCTGTCGCCTGGTATTTACCCATTCCGTTATTGGTTGTATATTATTATGTTTCTCGTATGTCATCGTTACGTATTCTGTCTCGCCTTGTCTTTCCTCATTTCTAATGTTTCTTATTATTGCCATCTCTGCCACTTGCATCCGCTGTTCTGTTTTTGCAGTGTATACCGTAGCTTTCATGGTGTATGTCGTGACGGGCCATTTTATATTCGTGCCTTCGTATCCAATCTTAAAAGTTAATTTTTCCATACCATAGTGCTCAGGCAGCCGCCTATTCTTTCTGCTTTCTTTGTTTCTTCCCCTACTTTTTTTTCTAAGCTTCCATGGCTTGTCATTTTCGCTCATAAATACTTTATTTCCATTATTTGTTCGATTGGATTGTTCTCTACTATCAGTTTATACTTTAGCGGTTCTTTCGCCATTTTCATCGCTTTTGTTTTTTCCGTAGAAATTTCCCGCTATGTATATAATATATATGTATATATGTAGCGGGTTTATTACGGCGTTCGCCGTTTCCCTCACCAATGCGCTATTGCTTCCTACATCGCTTCTTCTACACTTTGCGCCCATGCTCTTCGGGGCCGTCCTCTTCTTTGTCTACCGGCTGGATACCATTTCCACATTTTCTTCGGCCATCGGGTTTCTTCCATGCGGTTTAGATGTCCGTACCACACCAGCCTCTTTTTTCTGTCCTATCTATTATATCGCCTTCCTCTTTGATAGTTTCTTTTATGATGTTATTAGGAATAGGCTGGAGCCTTCATATCCTACAACTCCTTCGGAAAGCATCCATTTCTAAGGTTTGTAATTTGAGGCTATGTTTCTTCCAAACGTCCCATACATCCACATTGCAAAGCGTAATACCTTCCGCTGTAGTCCTAATTTGCTGACTCCACCATAGACTGTTCAATTGTTGTATGGCTTTACGCCCCTGATTTATTCTGTTTTCTATATCTTCGTCGCAGTTTGTACTCTTACTGACAACGGATCCAAGATATTTAAAATCATTACAGCATTTTATTTGGTTATCATTTATTTCTAAACTTTCATTGTCCGCCCCTACTGCCAGATATTCTGTCTTTTCCGTATTAATTTCTAACCCCCAGGATTCGTACTATTCTCTGAGCTTCCGTGTCTGCTTTACCGACGGCTATAATGACCTGGTCGTCGGCAAATAACAGCTTATATAGAAAAGAGTCATTGATCTGTATCCCCATATTTGCACATTTCCCGGTCCATGTTCTAAGAGCATATGATACGTATATTTCAAATAGAGTAGGTGATTTACAATACCCTTGTAGTAGGCCTTTCGTCGTTTGGAAACTATTCATGATTGCTCTATTTAATTTTACTGCCGATATGGTATTCCTGTACCATTCCTTAACCCTACGTTAGGCGCGTTGATTTTAGCAACGCGGTTAGGCGCATGGGCTACCATTGTAGCCCATTTAGTTTTACTTATTTTTTGTGATATTTTTGAATAGTTATTAGTCTGTAAATTAAATATGATGTCTTTGACATCATAGCAGTAGATCAAACAACAAACTTTTGCAAAAAAAACCATTTTCGTTGAAAAAAGTTATATTTAATATTTCATTGCGGAAAACCTGTACGATATAACAAGATATAACAAATGATTCGACAAATATTTTTATTTATTTTTTTTACAAATATTTAATAATTTTCTGTAAGCAAACATAACAATCTTTCTTATTATAGAACGGAAACAGAAAATATTTTGAGAATGAGAATCATGTTTATCTTCATTTACTACGTCTTCCTCGTCGTTATCACTTTCATCTTCAGCCACATTTTTGTCATCATTTTCTGCATTTTCCAATTCATTAAACCACTGATACCACACATATTGATCATGTGATTCCTTAATTCGTCATCTATTTTGTT
>JABXWE010102833.1:0-16810 GCA_014611495.1 Limonius californicus | reverse complement strand
AAAGTTATATTTAATATTTCATTGCGGAAAGCCTGTACGATATAACAAGATATAACAAATGATTCGACAAATATTTTTATATATTTTTTTTACAAATATTTAATAATTTTCTGTAAGCAAACATAACAATCTTTCTTATTATAGAACGGAAACAAAAAATATTTTGAGAATGAGAATCATGTTTATCTTCATTTACTACGTCTTCCTCGTCGTTATCACTTTCATCTTCAGCCACATTTTTGTCATCATTTTCTGCATTTTCCAATTCATTAAACCACTGAAACCACACATATTGATCATTTGATTCCTTAATTCGTCATCTATTTTGTTGAGACATTGCACCAAAATTTATAAAAATTATTCGCGATCTAGTAAATAAATAAAAAATAAACTTACAGTATAGTTTACGGGAGTTAGATTCAATAATAAGGGGAAACTTTTCTTTCTCAGACAAATTCTTATAAAAATTTAAATTAAATTTACATAAAAATCATCCAGGAAGCAATGCAGAACTACAAATGAACTAAATTTTACAAACGTCCGCGGTTAGGCGCACGGGCTACAATTGTAGCCCAGACACAATTAATCACTAATAACTTTAAAACGCACGTCAGGTTGCAGGTGACAACAGAGCAGTACTGATTAGCAATGTGTTTTTAGCAGCTACTCAAGGCGACACATGCACAAAAAAATTTCTTTGCAAGTTACAGCAAATCAAAGAGACGTGGGCTACCATTGTAGCCCACGCGCCTACTGAAGGGTTAATATAAAGTTTTTGTACAGGTATGATGGTGATAGGTAAAGAGGCAGTTTTGATAGTAATGTTGTTTTTAGTGTTCTAGATTATGTTTTGATAGTAATGTGTAACGTGCGATTTCGACGCACAGTGTATGTTGCTGATTTTGTTTCGGTTGAAGTGTGTAGTCAGCGCGCCTCGAGATTTTGAATTTAAACTTCTAGCTTCGCGCATGGTCCGCTTAAAAATATTCTTGTGATTTGAGAGCATTAGCAGTCTGATACCTGACAAGTGTGTACTAGATTTTTCACCGCGGTCCGTGTCGACCAAGGATTTATTCCTAATTTTGTTGAAAAGGTCTAGTTGAGGGAAATCTTAACCGTATGGTGTTAGTGAGATCTTCCCTAGGTTTTTAACCAATTTATTACACCCTTGAAGAGGTCTTCTAGTGCCGATTTACATCTGTGGTAAGCTGCGGGAGTTTGATTCTTTCTTTTCTCTTTATTAAATCTCTTGAATTATGTAGGCAAAAAGAATTTAGTAGCTGCGAAGAAATCTGAACATCTACAAACAGTTCGGAGCTGCTGAGAAATCGAATATCGACAACCATTTACATCCGGTTGGAAGTTTTATAATTACATCAAAGAATTCGGAAACAAATCGAGACGCTTTGTGGCCAGAAAATTGCAAGGTCAAGTTCAAACATGCAAGTGTGAGACCAGCTGCCAATACAGATGTGGAATTCTGCACCAAAAAGGTCTGTTTAAAATATTCCTTTACATTTTCGCACGTCAAGGATTTTGAAGGACATCCAGCATAATACGACCGCGTAATTTTTTCTTTGTACCGATTCAGATTATACAGTCATACCGAACAAATTTGTACAACTAATTATTTTATATATTTAATTCTTATTACAGTTTATAACTTTTGTAAACGGTCCGCATATTTCGAGGTTCTGATTTAATTTTTGTTATTGACGCAGAAATTCAATGAGGGAGGATTTTGCGTGAACCACTATAATTTTTTTTATGCGCTTGTACCTCAATCATAGGTATTTATTCTAATTTACCTAATCGAGATCTCGTTTATCGTGAATTAGGCGTGTATCGTATTGAATTATTAATTTTGCGAGGCTAGTTAAGACTTCTGGTTATTACTTGTATTATTGACGCATTATCGTTTTCCCCAGGTTTAAGTTAATCATTAGACGTATAATTAAATCAGACAGGGACGTTTGTGGTCTGTTCTTTATTTGAAAGATATTAATATATATTTATAACTGTGACCATTTTGGGGTCGATAATTTTGAGATATTGATTATATGTGGTCAAACATTTTTATATTTACCTGTAATTCAAATTACCATTTATTTATTATACTCGAAGATTACGTCAAGTATTTTATTGTTTTATTGTGATTTAGAGTTATATGAAAGACTTTGGTGTTATCAGTAAGGTAAGTCCGCTTCCAGAAAGATTCCTGTTTATCTACGACATCTTCGAGAACAAGGGTTTAAATTTTAAACAGGTGGCGCCTAGGCTTATTTCGAACCAACCCTTCTTCGTCTGCAGTTAGTCGAACCCTTGCCTTCGATATCTGGACCTTACTGGTGTTGTCGTTATATTTTTTTTTGTGTAGGAAAAATTATTTCCTTCACTGTGTCGCCGATCCTTAGCTGGGCGTCACAAATGTTGTTTTTAGTGTTCTAGATTATGTTTAGTTGAGTTCAGTGGCAGAGTCAATAGGGAAATGTTCATGGAAAAGAAGAGGGTTTTAGCAGGAATGTTTGTCGAACGTTTATTTGAAAAATAAAATACTTCAGAACGAGGTGTCCGGATGCGAACACCTGATCTGGAGCATTTCATTTTTGAGGGAAAAATGCTGTGGTATACAGGTGCTGTTGTCTTGCAATATGAATTTGGTAATTTGTTTATTTATAATTTGTATAATGTTAAACGGGTTGCGCACATTCGTCGCCCGTTCACGTACGATCAGGAGAGTTAAGACAGCGTTGCTCCGGTCAGTAGTTGGATGGGTGACCCGAAGGTTGCGTTAACGCGGCGCCTCTCTCCCACGAGGATTGATCACTATGGGAGAGTAGATCAACAACCCCCCCTTATGGGGGAGGCCCATGCCCAACAATGGAATACTGCGGACTAATAAAAAAAAAAAATGTTAAACAGTAGAATGTATGTAGGCTTTGAACGACTGACATGAGTGGAGTGATGGTAACAGGGAGTTAAGGGAACGAAAAGAAAATAATAAACAAACAATTGTTTTTTGGGGTGGAAGGAAGAGAAGTTAGTTTATACGAGTGATTAAGTTTTTGGTGTTGTACAATTTGAAAAAAAATAAAGCAAGTTCTAGACCTGTGTAACAAAAAGTGGTTTTTCTGGGTGTTCTTAACAAATTTGGTTAAAAGAAAGGTTGGAGCGACCTTAACCTGAGATACGGATTTGTTTTTTGAAAGGTGTTCTATCGTGGAAGCAGAGCTGGGTACACGGGTTATTTGCTGGAGGCTAGGGCAGAAAAGGGCTCATAGCATTATATATATATATATATATCCACTCACCAGCACGAAAAACGGGCCACTTAAGTTGTTTTTAGAACTACGCAAAATTTTAGCCTTTTTAAATAAATACTTATACTATTGTCTAAACACAAAGAAAACAACTTTTTTTTTTAGTTTGTAGTGCTTCTACTACATTGATCATTAGCACTTAATCTGTTGTACAATTATAAATCATATAGGGTAAGATACATTAAAAGCAAGTATAATACTTATAATAAATCTATTATCTTGATCCTTTGGAATCCATTGGGTGATGGTGAATTTAGTAAGTAGAGTGAGTTGAATAAGTGGAGCTTCCATCAGATTCAATAGATACGGTTTGCCCTAGGAAGAGTTTGTTTATTATCCGGGTAAAACGGTTTTCCATACTATTATTTTTCAAATATGGGTAGAGGATATTCAACATATTTGTTAACCCTTCAATGTCACTAGTGTAACCTAAAGCTACACTGTAAGGATCAGTTTCGCTATAGATATTCTCCATAAGGTTTTTGAAAAGGTCATAGGGTAAGGGAAAGTCATGGTTTTTGTCGTTGATTTGATTTTCTACGGGTTTTAAGTGTTCTTCAAGAATTTGTGCTATGTTGGGATTAGTTGAGGATAGCTTACATTTCGCCTGTATTTGATTGGGTTTTTTGGGTTCAGGGATTTCTGGTGCACTCTGGCTAGTGCTTAGAATATCTTTCGGAGTTTCACTTGATCTGCTATTTGAAACCTGTCTTTTTAAGCCTTTGTTAGGTATTTGTTCATCGGGTGGTATTGTATTAGCCACAGGCCATTCTTTAACGCTATTATTTAGATTGTCTGCGTTATCGGCGTTGTTCTGATCTTTTGTATTATCGATGGTAACGGGGCATAAGTATGCCAGATATCCGGTTTTTTTGCATAAATAACAAGAAGTCGGGTTGTCTGATAAGAAAATTCTGTATAAAGAGTCCTCGTGTTGTATGAGAATAGTATCTGGGATTACTCGGCAATCTTCATACACGTAAATTTGACGGCGAAAACTTAAGATGTGAGAGAATCCCTCATCTCCGAGGCTGGCGCGAAGAAATGACATTGGTGATACTAATTTTACACCTTTTTCTTTGAGTATTTTCAATAACCTCGTGTGGTATAGTTGGGGAGACATTTGAAAGAACGATTCTTTTTGCTGGTGTTATCAGTCGCCGCAGCTTTAATCTGTGCGAGCCGACTTCAATTTCGTTGCATGTTAGTGTGATAAAGCGATCAACTATTTCCTTGCTTGAAAAGTAGATACAGAACCGGCTATTGGAAATTTTGGAGGCGAAACGTATATGATTAGGATTAATAATTTTGGATACTGATTTAATGTAATCTAGTTGTGATAAACCATCAACCTTGTCAGTAATTATAGCTTGACTTTTTTGGGGATATACAGCGTGATGCGTACTGGCAACAGCAGAAAAAGTAGATTGGGTAGGTGTTAAGGTAGATAAAGTTTGGGGAATGATATTAGGGTTCGGCATTTTGCAGGTGGAATGTTTAGGATAGAGGTCGGGGACAGGTATGGCATGTCCCCGTTGTCACTCGCGCACAAGAATAATAACTATTCACAAAGCACTTTCGGATACAACCTTCACGTGTGAAAGCAGAAACGAGACTCCATAAAACAACTTGTTTTAATTAATTTTAAAGATTATTAACTGTTCATTTAAAGAAAAAAACTGCTTTCAAGACAAAATGAAAGAAAGCCAAAAACAGCAACATTTTGGTTTTGCAACGAAAAGCGTTTGAACAATAAAAACACAAACAATTCTTATGCCAACAATCAAGAAAAGTTTTTCAGTAGCGTGTATTGTCCTCCACGCGCATTAACAATTGCTCGCATTCTTCGGGGCATCCCTAAAGTTAATTGTGTATTCCTGAGGAATAAATTCCCATTCCTCTAAAAGTGCTTGCCACAACTAATTCAAATTCAAATAACTGTTGCGGTGTGAGGTCTTGCATTATTATGCATCGAGAGAAATTAACTCCAACAAAAGTAGTATATGGCACAATAAAACCTTCAAGAATCTTATTAACATACCGGACAGTTGTCATGGAGCCTCCTGGAACGATGTACAACTCTGTATGTGCCCTTGGTGCCTCCTTGGTAGCTGACTAGTGCTATAGGTGCATTCAGCAAATCGCTCTCCTGGTCTTCGTCATACGATTTCAGGGACAACGGAAAATCGCAGAGAAAACCTGGACTCGTCTGTGAATAAAACTTGCCTCCATTCCTTTCCTCCCCCATTTATGTGATTCCTGGAAAATTGAAGTCGTGCGACACGATGACGCCTGAGTACTTCTGGATCTGTAGCAGGTCTGCGATTGGTAAGATTTCTTTCTCCAAGTCTTCGTCGACCTGTTCGCTCGCTTACGTTTACATCCCGAACGTGATGAAAACGATTTCTGATTTCTACAGCTCTAAAACGACGATTTCGCAAATTTTGTAACATGATAAAGCGGTCATCATAAGCGTTAGTTCGTCGTTGAGGACTAGTTCCAGGTCGTCTTGTGTTAGCACCAGTTCCCAAAACCCTGTATGAACTCGTTGCTCAGTACTTCTGGATATCTAACATTGCGAAGCCACAAATCGCTGACTTCTTAGTCTTGAAGTAATGCAACAATACTAGACGCTGTTGGTCCATATAAATGTTAAGTACAATAAATTGAAATCATTTCCTTTACCTGCATAACAATTAATGAACATGTACGATTTACAAAAAGTAGCTACTTTGGCGAAATTGTAGTGATTCCTATATAAACCCTGTGTTGAAATAAACCTTAGACGCCTTGGGGTCTAAGAGATAGGAAACAAAGAAGTTAAAGTAAATATTCCCCTGGTCCTGGGTGTACAATAAAGTCTACCGCTAGCCAGCCCCTATCTTCTAATACCTAGCTTTATACAGTAATCCTTAAACTAATGTTCTATAAATATATGTAAAAGTAGAAATCGTTAAACTTAATTTGTAACCATTTAAGGGAGTTCCGAGTTCCGGCGTGGGACATTTTTCGAATTTGTAATATACCTGTTATGCTGATCTTTCATCAAAGTCGATGTTCCCTGTTTTGTATTTTTTGAATAAATGAAAATTAATTTTCACGTCGCTATGGGGTTATGGAATTTATAATATATGTACATATATATATATATATATATAAAATGCTATAATATAATAATGGGGGGGTTTAAATATTAATTGGGAATCACCTTTGCATCGCCGTCGGGGCAAGACGTGTTACCATGGCTAAATAATATCTTTCCCCGCCGGTCAAGGAGTGCTAAATTTTTTAAATGGGAGGGAACCTTTTGTTTTTTATTGTTTATTGAGAAAAATGTCATAAAAATTGTAACATTAAAAAGGAAATTATACCATCATAAAGTAAAGAAAAGTGAGTTTTAATCAGTGTTAAATTGAAATGGAAAAATAGTCCAGGTCGGGAAGTGACGGCAGAGCACGGGAACCAGGACCATCCTGACGGAGTGCAGCCTGTATATTTCCGGAGTACCAGACCAGGGGCATTTTCCATGCCTAGCAGTAAAGGTTGGTGAAGTTTAAAAATGAACTAATTGCGGGGACAGTAATACATGGTAAAAATTTGCGCGTGCTGTTAATTTTTTTTTGTTGAACGTTTCATCATAATTTTTGAACAAAACGAGGCCGCGAGTGGAACCCTGAGATGAACAGTTTCGTGTTTGAGCTGGTCGGCATAAGTTTTTTTTTTCTTTTTTTGTACTATGACTTTTAAAACACAACAATATATATAAACACATATTTAAGAATGACTCAATTACTCATAAGAGGTTTAGTGATCTATAGAGTGTCGCCTGATGAAAGTGTAGTACAGTTTCTTATCGACACGGGTGTTGCAAAACTTCTTCTTAGAATTGCTTTGAAGATTACAAGCACATGCCACATAAGAGTTAGCTGTACATCCTCTACCTGAATCTACTTCATTTTAGCAAATTTACACTGCCTTTCAGACGCTTACATTTGGCAACGTATTAAGGTGAAGTCTCATAAGACATGCGTAGTCCTAAGAACCTGTACTACATCCTCACCGTGAAAAGCTATATAGGATATAAGGAATTATATCAAAGTTTGGAATTATCAAAAGTAATTCACGAATTGGCAAATAAGAAAGCAAAAAGATGCGCTACTTCAGATGCATCAGTAAGTACACATACCAACACGCACGTATGTATGAGCAGACATATAGTAAACACCACTTGAAGCCCAAAACCGTATTTCCGTCCAAGCCGATTTTTCACAAAATGATTACTTTCTACTACTTTACCTATGGTATGAGAAAAGTGCAGGACTTAATAATAGAACCAGCAACGCAAAATATTACCATCATACAACATTTTAAATTTAGCGATTACAAAAAGCCTTCAGTTCAACAACAAGGAACATATTGGGTGAAGAACAAATACTATATGCAATTATTGTACGTTCTTTAGCTGCTACAAAAGTGAGTTTTCATTTCGCGTAAGGAAGTTTTAGCAGCGGTGGGAGTTATGGTAACTACCAGTGGGTGTTGTGACAAGTGACGTTGTATCCGGGTCTTCAATTTTTAACGAGCTTTCCACATGATCCTGTTCATATAGCCTGACAGCTAAAAAGATCTTTAGAAGATCCCTCCATGATTAATTTTGAACTGGCCTTCATAACTATTCTAAAACAGGAAAAGCATATTTACTTGTAACTTTTGTTGAGCTGGGAATTTATATTGTTCAGATGCTCGGCGGAAATGCGATTACAGCCAAATGGAACATCAGCCCATTCAGGATATTTAAACTCTACATCATGGACAACCATTACGATAGTCTGCAAACAAATTCCTGCTTGGGCTGCAAATCCATTTCTCCACAAATCCAAAAAATGGTTCTGAGTGATTTTGGACCATTCTCTAAAAGATATTATAATAGATCATTACATATTTTAACGCCATACGACTAGAGTAGTGTGCAACGGCATTAATTGCCTTAAACAATGTTAAAGTGGCAACTACATAGATGCGGAACAATCTCTGAGTTCTCTCCGCAAACATTTCCCATACGTAGTTTATTTACTTCACGCTATATGCATATGAACATATTTAGTAAATCAAAAGTATTCACATTATAAAAAAGCTAGAATAAATAATATTAAACGTAACAATAACAAATTGCAGAAACATATAGACATTACTGTAAAAATATCACAACAGACATACAAGCTTTATATCAAAGTTCCTAAATATTGTAGTTATAATACTTGTTTCTGTGAGAAACTACGTATTTAAATTAAATACTTTTATTTATACATGTGAAGCAAATACCCACTCCACTTACTTAAAAGATCATGATAATAACTGTGTAAAGATGAGACTAGACTAGAACTGGCTGAAGTCAGTTCGAAAAAAGTCAGGTGCGTTTGAAAAAATTGGATTATCTGAAAATCGGTGTGGCATCTTGTGTTTTAATACGATCTTGAAAATCAATCCCACATGAATTTTAGAAATTTTTTAGGTTTCATGATACCTAGAAAACTTAAGGCAAATAATTAAAAATTCGTGTAGGACACATTTTCGTTGTCAACAAAGCGGGGGTCGACAGCCGAGGTCAACTTGTCTGTTAAATAAAATGTCGCCACGTCTAGGAGCAAGCAGATAACGATTAGCTCTGAGACACGATGGATTGTGTGCCATGTGCTATTTTTTGTGGCGGCTGTGATGTTATAAAGGTAGGCGCATACTATTCGCATCACACGCAACGGACGGAGCGGACGGATCGCATTTTATTTGGCTGTATCGCATACTATTTGCAAAAAGTCGAAACGCAACGGATTTTATTTTGTTGTAGCGCTTACTATTTGCGCAGTCCCTTTATTACAGCCGCAGTTTTCACCTAGAAACGGAATGAATTCAGAAGAAGAAGTGTTCTTAATTCATTACTTTTGCAATTTCTTCCCATATATTTTGCCTTCTTTGCAAAACAGAATATTGCGGATGTTTTAAATTGTACAATTCTTCATAATGTAGTATCACAGAAATTAGGGTAGCATCATCCATTTTTGCTTTCGTTGTTACTAACTTATTAATTTAGTGTTTTAATTACTCAGATATTCAACTGCTTATAAACTGTACCAACATTTCAGTCAAACTTGCAGTGCTTTACGTTTTGCAACAACTGACGTCATCAACACACACCGCATCTCGCGGATTTGATGGTGTTTCGACAATGTGATTCCGCAATTCCGTTTATGCGATCCTTCCGATGACGACAATATGCGATACTCAACAACAACTTACATATGATAGCAAACAAAAATGCGATCCGTCCGTTCCGTGCGATGCGAATAGTATGCGCCTACCTTAAAGAGTGCGAAATCTATAAAGAAAAGGAAAATGTCTGCACTGTGAAAGAATAAAATCAAGGTCTGTGTGTGTACAATAAATTTTAGCCAATGCAGTCGTAAAATAAGCTCACTCATTACATCGTGATTTTGAAAGCATATCCGAAAGAGAGCTCGAAGAGTTAATTGGTAATGGTAAATAAAAATGGTAAAATGGTATAAATCAAGACTTGCGATGAACAAAACCGAGGTTGACCCCGTTAAGATCAAGAAAATGCTGCACGTAGCAAACCGGATGCCCACACCTTAATCCTGGGGAAATTATAGCATGCGGCACACAAATAAAACAAATTTAAATTTTGAAATTATTAATGAGATATTGCCAGAGAAATTAGCCGCTACGTGCGTCGCATGACCTTACGCGTAGTTGAGACACATTTGGATCTGACATTTTCATTATCAGTGGTTGGACAATCAACACCTCTAACGTAAAATAATAACGCTTCGACAGGTAGAATCATCGAGCGACTACGTACCAACACAGAACGTTGGGGTGAGCTGCAAATGGATATCCATAAATTATCAACGAAGCTGGTAAAATTGTATAAAAAACAGAACCGCTTGCAGGAGAAAACTACACGCAATGAAGAAGGTGAGAGGTGGTGCAGTTAAACAAATACGAAGAGCGACAGCAGGATAAACCCAGAGAAAGTATACGTGTACTAATTAAAATAAGCAGGAAAGCGTAAGAATATCGGGATACAGCCGCTCGATATAAACTATTCTTCTTCTTCTTCTAACAGCCCTTCGTAGTCCACTCCTGGATATAGGCCTCCCCCATACTATTCCATAGTTCTTTGTTTTGTGCTATCTGATGCCACTTGTTTCCTATATGTTTTCTGATATCATCTAGCCAACGTAATTGCGGTCTGCCAACACTGCGTTTATGAAAACTATTGGATTAGGTTTACTTTGCTTAGTAACTACTACAGACCCAGTAACAAATCCAAACTCCATCTAGCCCTCATCTAGCCAAGTTCAGCACATTTTCCTTTAAATACACTTGGATTTGGTAACTACGAGCACACATTGAGACTAGTTCAAACGATAATCATAACCATAAAGTTTAAGTGCTATATGTGTGAACAGCCCTTCACCAGAGCTGACAATTAACATCTTCTGAAGAGAAAGTTGCAAGCGAATTAATATGAAATGTGTTTTCAGGCAAACATATAGGGGCTTCGATGGATCATGCTAGTGGAGGTCCCTTAGCTGCCAAGAAGCTAGATTTGGAGAAAAGGGTATAGCACTAGCAGTAGCTGGTATTACGAAAGGTAAAACCAAATTGGGGAAAGGCGTTCTGCGGAGAAAAATACGTTAGAATTGTAAGCGGTCAGGAGGTGTTATCAGCTATATGGGCTCCGTTACCCGCACTCGGAAGCAAATGAAAGGCAGTAAGGGGTATGATTTACAGCCAGTACCAAATGTGGCCGAAGTTAATTCCTAAGAAAGGCGGTGCTTTACCGCTTATACCTATATTTTCCACTTTAAGTGCTCTAGTATTCTTCGGAGGTTGGGCTGTATCTGCTGGTAAAGTTGTTTGTGATGCTACAGTTGCTATAAAAATCTGAAAAAAGGCGCAAATACCAATCAACCAAAAAACGAATTGTGAAGCTACCATATCGGGTCTTAACGAACGTTGCTTTAATGAATAATGTTAAAATAGTAAAAATTCCCAACTTCCGAGGGGTTTACATGCGGACCGATTTGCCACCAAAGGTTCTTGAGAACGAATCTGGCGTAGTCAATCTAGACAATAAGATAGGTGAAAGCACACATTGGACCGCTTAAGTAGGGTGCGGTTTCAATGCAGCGTACTTTGATAGCATAGGAAATTTATTTTTGATCAATACCAGAAGTTAAATTCCCACGGTTGCTGTCATCTATGCTTACAATTTTTATATAGCTATGCAAAGCAACGTTACATGCAAAACACATTTGGTTCGTGAATATAGCGTTTCTTAATCTCTACCATCTTTACATTTACCGGGAATACGTCAGTATTAAGAGTGTCCCACGGCCATTAAAAGATCGGCATGCGATCAGTTGACAAAAATTAATAATTGCCTTTTATTGGAATGAGAAAGTATGTATTATAACTATTATACACATCCATACAACTTTTTTATTTATATGAACTACCAGTAGCATAATAAAGGTTGCATGTTCATTCCAAAGGGGCGAAGTTCAGATAACTACTAATGTATAACTAGCAGAGATCTGTTCTTCCACCCTTATTCATTCTTTTTTAGATATAATAAGGCACTATAGCTCACTTATTATTTTAGAGTAAGCATAGTTCTAGATTCATGTTTAGAACTAATAAATACATTACCAGAAACAGTGCAAAATGGAATAAAACATCAATAAAATTTATAAATAAAGTGGGTAATCAATTTGCGTTAGTTTGATTTTGATTTTCAAGTAAGATTTGTTGGTATTGTAATTTAAACATATTTGGAGACAGTCTTTTTAAATATTCTGGCAGAGGATTGTAAATCATTGCTATATTGTATGAAAACGATCTTTTATATAAAGCAGTTTTATGAAACAGAGGTGTTATCATACACTTATTACGTACATTAATATTATGAATATCCGATCTAAACTGTATCTTCTTGTAAAGATAAGCTGGTGTTTTAGTAGTAATAATTTTAAGATATAAACTCGCGGAATGCAATATCCTTCAGTTTGACATATGCAACCAACTAATATCAGCTAATTTCTGGGAGATGTGTTCATGTCTTGATATACCAAAAATTAAGCGTAAATAAAAGTTTTGCATGCCCTGAAATCTCTTAATGTCAATACTATTCAGGCAAAGTCCGTACACTATATCGCAGTAATTGAATTGAGGCAGAACCAGGGACTCGCACAGCGCAGTTTTAATTTTTTGGTTTAAGGAGAATCTGTTTTGAAATATAACTTTGAGGTTCAGGTATGCTTTACGCAAGATATTAGAAATGTGTTCCCTAAACCTAAGTGTCTTATCAATCACCAATCCTAATTTTTGCTAGAGCCTTTAATTTCCAAGACCGATCCCCCTATCATAATATTGATATTATTTACAATATCATTTCTAGTTTTTGCTTTGCCAAATAGCATCACCTGACTTTTGCTAGCATTAATTTGCATCGCAATCCATGTTTTTCTGAATAACGAACAAGATTTGCAAGATCAAAATTAACAGCAGCATTTGCATTTATTACGTTTTTAGGATCAAATCTGTATAAGAGTTGAGTGTAATCAGCATATAAATGATATTCACAAAATCTTAAAAATGTTTTAAAATTGCAAGCATATATTATATACAATAAAGGTCCTAGTAATGATCCCTGAGGGACACCAAGTGTTAATGGCAACGCTTTAGATTTTAATTGGTTTGATACAACTATTTGTGAGCGGTGGGTAAGATAATTGTTAATGAACATTCTGGCTGTTACATCAAAGCCAATATAATGCAAAATATTGAATAATACATCATGACTTTTTGTATCAAATGGTTTTGAATAGTCGAGCATTACTGTCAAAGACAATTTATTGCTATCAATTGCTGTAAATATTTCATCCCT
Source organism: Limonius californicus (assembly GCA_014611495.1). Lineage (NCBI taxonomy): Eukaryota > Metazoa > Arthropoda > Insecta > Coleoptera > Elateridae > Limonius > Limonius californicus. Next base: position 3,520 of record JABXWE010102833.1, on the reverse strand, counting down.
TATATTCAGGAGTGATGCTGTACAACTAAAGCCTGATCTAAAACCAGACTAATAGAGCATTTCTTTAATGGCTCGGTTTCCAATTGTTATAATTAGTATTTTGAATATTAACGAAAATATTCTTCTTGACAATTCCAATTGTCGATAATCAAATACACACGCATCAACCCTGTACTAACCGTTTCAAAAATAATGACGAAATTCGTATTCCATTCAAAAAAATATGTATACTCCCCCTGGTTTAAGCCACTTATATCTTGAAGAATCCCTCACGAAAAAAACTAGGGAAGTTACAACCGTTAAATTTGTAAATAATTCGAAATTCGATATAAAATGAATGGTAGTATAATTGATTCGGTATTTTAACCAGGTGTAACATCTACTACGAAATGATACGATTCGCACACCTCTAACGATGTCAAAACGCTTCTGATGCTGTATGGATTCCCGACAACAACCGCAACATAGTTGATACCTCTACTAATTTTAATGTGAGCATACCCCCTCAAAATGTTGTTAGGGCTTGCGAAGGAGTACGGAAAGGATTAGTGTTAATTCTAAGTAATACTAATATCGATGCCGTGTTAAGTGCGACAGAAACGGATGACATTAATGTTACGATTAACAAGATTTATTGGAAAGTTCCCCAGTTGCAGCAGATCTTGCTTAAGAACTATTCTGAGCACTTCATATAATATCCGATGTGCATGGAAATACTCCACAATCTTATGCCATTGCCACCAGCATGAAATTGCAAATTCCTCGATATGTTATAGTGGTTTCCGGACAGACCATTCTAGAAAACTGGATAATAATATGAAGGGTTCAGAGGAAAAACATTCTCTAAGTCACAAATTTTTTTTAGGATTTTACCGCCATCTTAAGTATTACTTTACTATTGTGCAAAATCTAAACTCTGCAATATCATCGTAAGTCCACAAAAATCGAATTCGAATTTTGGGTGTGCAGTGAAAGAGCATCCTAACTCCATGCGAAACCGGTTAAAAACATCGTGAGTCCATCAGTCTGAAGGCAGCACATTGGTTGCTGTCGCTTTAGTGTCAACTGTCATCGATAACGTACATTGTGAACTAATAAGTACGAAATTATAATATTTTGAAATAAATGAATAGTGTATAGAGTATATTAAAGTGTACGCACACCAATGACGAGTCAGGAAGTAACACAGATGAGTGAGGAAGACGAAATGGAGACGTTTTAATTTTCAGGACAAAACACAAAGAAAAGAAAGGTTATGGGAAGATTGACGGAAGTTAAGAAAAAGTTAGGTACGTGTTCTACCCCATGAACCTGGCAGCGATTGTCGCTGAAAACGTTTCAAAGGTTTTGAAGAAATATCGGCAGGAGAAAGAAGCATTTTATTGAAAGACATCAATTTGTTAGAATCAAAAAATAACCAAAGTGTATATTTTTCGGGGCTTATTTTCATTCACACAATACAGCGACGAAGACCTAGGAAAGATGAATCAGTCAGTAATTTGCGTAATAATTCATTTTCCTATAAAGTCAGGGTGACAAAGGAAATGGGAGGAGTCAAGATACATGTCTGTAGACAAGCACTGTTAGCTATATTTGGCGTCAGCTCTCAGATTAGCAAATCCATTCAGCAATCGCTTACTAGTACAGGTAAGTCCCCAATAGAGCAGAGAGGCAAACATTCAAATAGAAAACATAAAAAGTCAGGGGAAACCGTAGCAAAAGTGCACTTTCACATAGAATCTTTGAAAGGCAGAAAGGCTCATTACAGCCTGCACGATTCTCGGAAACTATATTTACCTGAAGAATTAAGTACTAAAAAGTTACACAGAATGTATACTGAAGTACATCCTGAACATCCAGTCTCCTACAAATTTTACAGAAACGTGTTCAATACACAATATAACATTTCATTCGGATATCCACGAACTGATACTTCTTCCTTGTCTGACGAATACAAAGCTAAAGCAACATGCCTACAAAAAGAGATGGAAGCTTGTAGTGTAGAAGATTTAGCTGAAAAAGATAAGAAATTGCGTAGATTAAGTATATTGAACGAAGTACATTTGAAAATAGCAAATATGTTTTACGTAAGAAAACGTTTAACAAAGAAAAAAGCGAGAACAACCGAAAATTATGAAGTCATCTGCATGGATTTCATGAAGAATCTGCCTGTGCCCAATCTTTCGACCAATGACGTTTATTACAACGGCCAGCTATTCTGTTGCATGTTTAATATCCACGTAATGTGAGCTGGTGCGGCTTATTTTTTTAGATATGATCAAACAGTTGCAAAAAAAGGAGCAGATGATGTGGTTTCTATGCTGGATTATTTTTGCAAGAACATTTTGTCACCCCAAGTACACCACCTAAATATATTTTGTGACTCTTGTGCAGGTCAAAACTGTAACGAAGCGTTACTAATTTTGTATTACTATTTTGATATTTAGGACTCAGTTTAATTTTGTAAATATCTAGCTATTTAAATAATTGAAAAAATAGTTTTAATTAGTTTTTTGCGCTCTTTCCAACCGTTTACAATAGAACGTTGAAACTTAAAAACAAAAGAGCAGCAACATCTAAAATTCATTTTAATGGATAATCGAAAAGCCTATTAAATTCTCTGTATAGCGCCATTTTTATTTTTTTCACATAATAAAAAAGGACGTGGGAATTAAAAACAAATTATCAAAAGTAGGCTGTGCAACCACCCACCCTGCATATTAAAAACATAATTTTGAGCCCACTGCAATAGTACAGCAACAAAGTTACGAATCTTTTGCCATGTTTTACTTTTTTCTTGGAACGTATGTAAAGGACACATGCGTTCTTTGTCACAATTTGATACTTTCAATTTCATTAATGATTACGATTGCGTATATAGAAGAGCAAGCAGCAAAGGAAACAATGTATGATAGTGCAGGAATAGAACAAGAGAACCATATCCAGAAATGTAACGATTTTGATAATAAAAAACGTGAAAAAATTGAAGAAGCAAATATAACAAAAAATTTGATTAGTAATGTAGCAATTGAAGAACAGAATTATGATTATTTGCAGATAATTATAGTGAAATATTCATATGTGAACGAAACAGAAAACATAAATTTTACAGAATTGGTTGAATATAAATTGTTTTACAAATGGGGACGCAGATAGTTCTCATACTATTTCTTTTTCTGAAGTGGAAGATGCTAAAAGCACAACGTCAGAGAAAATTAAGGTTTGCCAAACTTTAAATAAAATATGAGGTCTATTAGAAAATACACTAGATATCTGGGGTCAGTTTGAATACAAAATTATAGCTTAAACTAAGATTTAAGATTTCCTTATAATAATTAGCGTTTTTGACAAACTGCAAAGCCATGTATTTATAATTTCTTCTTGAGACATTATAAATGTTAAGAACACTTAGTTTAAAATACGCAAGACAAATTGGTTTTGTTAACAACTTCAAATTAACCTAAACATAAAGTTGCTATATTGGTACAAATTAATTTCAGAAAACTGAAATATTTTCAGA
>JABXWE010102832.1:0-19113 GCA_014611495.1 Limonius californicus | reverse complement strand
CTTTTAATTGTGAAATAACATTGCAGACTATACTTGTGATGGGTATTGCTGGTGGTTGTCGCATTGGAGAACTGGTCAAAATGAAAATTGACGATGTGGATGACAGAGGCAGCGTTCTGTTGTTACATTACCAGATACAAAGACAAATAAATCCCGTGTATTTACCGTCATCAATGAGACGGCTATGAATGCCCTGGACGTTTATAGAAAGTATATGAAGCTGCGGCCGGCGAATGTGGTGCACAGGCGACTTTTTATAAACTACCAAAGTGGAAAATGCACGGTTCAACCCGTCGGAGAAAACAAAATTCGAAAGATCCCTAGTTTAATTGCGACGTTCCTGGGTATTTCAGAACCAGAATTATTTACTGGCCATGCCTTCCGACGGACCTCCGCTTCACTTCTGGTAGATGGTGGCGGAGATCTCTTGGAGCTCAAGAGACATGGTGGGTGGTCCTCGAGTTCGGTGGCCGAAAATTATATCGTAGATTCCGTCTGCAAGAAAATTCAAACCGGCGAAAAAATTTTTGGAGCCAGCTCTACTTCAATCCTGCCCCCTCGGGAAGCAGAGATAGAAGCGAAAGCATCTGTTACACCTAGCGCAAGTAGTGTCAGTAAGACTGCCGGAGCGAGCTCTACTTTAACACTGCATTCCAGTGACCTAACTTTTGAACAGAAATCATGTGTTACACCTAGTGTAAGTCCTGTTCCAACGCTCAGTTATGGAAGTGTAAATTTTGATTCCGGGAGCGTACAAAACTGTAATATTTTTATTGTTAACCAAACATCGTTAGAAGATATTCATAACTTATTGCGATAATTAGGTATTTTGATTGTAATTTCAAGCAATTTGTAGAAAATATTCTACCTATGACCTCAAAACAGCGGATTAAAATTTTTAATCAACTGCTTATTAAAATTTTAATGCGCGGCCTAAATAAACAATGACTTTAATAGTTTGATTTGACGTCAATAAACATCAATTTATATGGCAAAATTGAATAAACATGTTTAATAATATTTTATTTTTACAGGAAATATTCCAATTGTGTAAGAATAATATATTTATTTTTTCATCCTTATAGAATTGCGTTTTACAAATAAACAACTAACATTTCAATTAATGTAATGATAATTCAAACACATTGTTTTCAGCATCGAAAAATATTTTTGAAGATTTAACACCAAAAAACTACTTGATTGGTATAGCCAAATGATTATAAAGACAATCTCTTTGTCACAGCTAATACATACTTTTTATAATTTATAATCTAATAAATTGCTAGCTGAAATTGATCTTCTTATAAATACGTGAAACATCAATTAGAATCAGTTGTTAAGCTGAAGAGCTTTTCAAAACTATTTTAAGTATTAGTTTTGATTTTTATTTAAATTTCAAGTGAACTCAATTACGTAAAGAAAATTTGCACATATGAATGTAAATTAATTAGAATCTAAGTAAAATTAAGCTGGGGTTATTGGGCAAACACTTTAGTGTACTATATGAATATCTTTTCTATGTAAATTTTTCCCACTGTCCATCTAAAACAAATTTATATTGAACAAAAATCCATTATTTACCAAAAAGGTGGTATTGATCAAAACATGCATGTAAAAAATACCGGTCTACGACTTTTAGGCGCGCATCATTGGGCGCGGCCCTTTAGGCGCGGTCGTTTTAGGCGCGAGGCCTTTTAGGCGCGCGGACACAGGCGCGGAGACGTCTAGGCGCGCGGAAATACTGATTCAAGATGATATTTCTCATTTATGGTCCTATTCGACTCAAAATGGATATCTGGGAGTTTCTGGTGCCGTGAATTACGATTTGTTGGTCAAAATCATCTGGGCCGGTTTATTCATATTCGGATAAATCTCCCAATAGTCTATCTGACGGATGGTGAAAAATTTGCGTCATCTGTCATCTTGACTTTATAAGTTATAAGGGCGAAAATTTTCTGTATCTGTCGGGTAAATTCAGGAGCTTTATCTGAATGTGAATAAGCCGGCCCTAAATCGAGCAAGAGGTTGTTGAAATATTTAAGATTGATTTAATCAAAATATTTATTTTCACTATTGTATCACAATCTATCTGCATACGCAAAAATAAACAATCTAAGAATCCATCTGATAATTGTGGGATATACCTCCTAAATAATCTATTACATCACGATCACCAAACTGTTGCACAATATTTTTAATATTTTCATCGGCGCGAATATATTATTTCAATTTTTTTTCCTGTTGTCTTCCCGCGATTAATTGTTCCATCACTGCATCTCCACCAGTTTGCACTTTTTTTAGTTCTTTGATAAATTCCCACAACACAGGATGGTCCATTCCTAATTCTGTTTATAGACGACGATGGGCGACCTCAGCAAAATTATATGTGCGGTCGGTGTCTGATAAAACTCGTTGGTACTGAGACCACAACTGAGGTGGAAACAGAGCTGGTCTTCTACCGTTTCCCCGACGGTTGGGACGACCGATATAATTATCTTCGAACCACAGAAGTTTCCCGACACTACACATACGTGCAGCACACGCACATGCAAGCACGCGCTGCAGTGAAAGTTAACCGATTTCAACCAAATTCGCAAAGTACCTTCAAATGACTAAAAGATACCCACGTTCCAAATTTCAGCTCAATTGGATGAACCCTTCGGGAGATATCGATTTTAACGAAAAGCTAATGGTGGCATCCGAGGACCAGACGGTGATGTCGTACCAAATTTCAGCTCTATCGATTAAACCGTTTGGCAGCTACCATGGAGGATTACAGACAGGCAGTCAGACACACAGGCACACAGACAGATTCCATTCTGGAAATGGTCTCAATTTTCTCCGGGGACCTCGAAACATCGACATTCTTCGTTAACTCGAAAAATTTTTTAGCTCGCTTATTACTTTTGGACCCCTACAGCACACGGCTATTAAATAAATAATAATAATAATAATAATAAATAAATAAAAGTCCGCGCGCCTAAAGCGACCGCGCCGAAAGGCGCGCGCGCCCGATCATGCGCGCCTAAAACTCCCATTCCGAAACAATACTGACCATGTAGTATTAGTAATCCTGACCAGGTTTTGCAATTTGATTGGGAACATGTATTGAAATGTCCCCAGTCCAATTGCAAAACCTCTCCGTGGGTTACCTAAAACTTAACTTCAAAAAAGCATTCTTAGCCTTTTTTAAACACTATTTCAGTGAGTAGGGTTTAAACTTGTAACGAATTCCGCGTCTGGTTGAAAGCAACCCGTTTTACATTTTACATTTCGAAAGACACGGTCGACTTACGCGCATAGTTTTGGAGTTTCGGAAAATTGAGGGGGAAACCGAAAAATTTTAGAATGGCAAGTCCAGGAACGAGAACTTGAGTATTGACGGTTGGTCGGACATATACGTGCCAAGCGAGTGAAAATTTTGATAAATAGTTATCGATTTGGAAATTAGTTTTCGGATTGAAAACTTCACGGCACAGGAGTTGGGTCCTAGTTTAGAGGAAGCCAAAAAAACTCCAGGAATTAGTATTCCAATATAGAGATTATTCCGGTCAAACAGATTTTTTTTGTGGCCAGAATTCCATCGACCGGTGAGTTATTTATTAATAGAAAGATTGTTCAGTCTTAAATTTTTCCAAACTTCAATGCTAATATTCGCTGTAATTTAATTTAGGCAAAATACGCTCGGCTGGAACCTCGGGTGATAAGCACGCAAACATCGCCGAGAACGTTGGGGATGAGTTTTTCCTCGACCGATCCAAACACTGGCTCTGGTGATAACCACGTTGAAACCTGCTCGCAGAGATAGGCATTACACTTGCAACAGGGAAGTGAATTTAATATTATTTCACGTTAATATTTTTGAGGACGTGACTTTGTTTATTTATGATTGCATTATTTTCACATATAAACCATTTCGTTAACTTGATTATGTAATGTTGGGGAATAATTAAGTATATATAGGCCTTAATTATTATTATATTATCAAAGTTATTGTATTGTAGAACAATTTTACGTGTTTATGTATAGGGTGCTCCGATAGTGGGACGGCATTGCGCTTGCATGTGTTTTCAGGTTGAATTTTTATATTTTTGGTCGGTTATGACCACGCAGGATTTCGTTTCGCGGAGGCCTCTCGGAACGTGATTTTGCGCTAGAACCTTAATCTTATGATGATCCGATAAGCGCAATCATAGTCCTTCAGTTGTTTGAGTTTCGCCCGAAAGTAACTTTATTTATTTCTTTATTACGTAAAATTGGTACTGGTTTTTTTTTAATTTACTTGTGGGGTTGTGTTAATTAGAAATTAAACGAAGTTAGTTGCAACTTGTCTTTTCTTTATCGACGATTATAAAGAACTAAGTTTACCTATGGAGAGATACGAGAGATAAGGTAGGTGATCAGCCATCTGGCGGGTCCTACTTCCCATTTTACACCTCGGACGATGTTAGTAAATTATGTCAGAAGCGCCTATTATTTATTTGTTTAGAATCCACTCCTTCTTCGATTGGGTTTTCCGGGATACTAACATTGTCAAGTTATTAATTTTCTACCTGAGCAGTGGCGTAGCATCGAGGGTGTTTCTACACTTCAATTTATTTTTCAAAAATTAAAATAGACTTGGCAAACTGCGAAGTCCTTACCGCGCATTTAGATTAGTTAGTTTTAGAATGTTTGTAAGGAAGAAATACCAAACTGTTTAAATACTTTAAGTATTGGTCTACCATTAAGGTACCTAGTGAAACAGATATTGAATGATTAATTTAACAGAATTTTAAAGTATGCTGTCTAACTTCAGTAATACTTATTAACAAAAAGCAAAAATAACTGTTTAAGCATTGTCACAAAATAATTACTAAGTAAATATAATATTGTTAATATTTCAACAAAGTAAGGTAAGAAACAATTATTAAAAAAGCCTTACAAAATAAATAACTTTTTTCCAATTAATATGTACACTTTACAGAGCTTTGCAAGTTGCCACATTTACATTTTGAACGCACCTAGTCAAATAATCATTGAAAAATTGTTACATATCAGGTTTTATCTGAAAAATGCAAACTGCAAGAAAAAATAATTACTTAGAAGTCAATCTATGTATGTAAAAGATTTCTAAACTTCACAAAATGATTTTGACAGAAACCACATCAATTATAAGATTTATTTCACTATTTCTTGTTTTTTGGTTTGTTGAGTGACACATTAAGAATTATTATTTTCAGTATGAATTACTTTAGACTGATATGTATTAGGTTAAAAAATTAAAGTGCGTATGGAAAATGATTGCAGGGAGACCCGAAGGTAGTTCCGCACCCTGCTGCCACTTTAACCCTGTTTGAGGTAGTTAGTGACGTGGCGCACTAACCCAGGGGGACCAACGGTTTTAGGTACTCTCCGAGGCACCGTTGTATTAGGTATATACATATTGACATAAATTAATTACAATTACCTTGAATCATGGTCATTCTTGCTAGGTCTAGTGAAACTCTTTCCGTATTTGTAAGCACAAGCCAGTCGTCCTGAATATGCCACACTGAGATTCAGTAGTTGTCCATCAATTTCAATTGCCGACTCTTTAACCATATTCCACTCAGTCCAGATCTTTCCTGAATCAATCAGTTCCCCCTCTTCTTCCAAAAGCAAATGCTTTGCTGCTTTTACTTCAACGAGGTTGTCAGTGACAGTCCAAAATCGTATAGTCCCATCATTGCAAGCAGTTGCAAAGCAATATGGAGCTAAACAGGCTGGATAAATGGATGCAGAACTCAAATGCCCGGCAGCAGGCGTTGCATGAACAATTTCAACACCATCTGGTAAAGGTAAAATTTGCTTCACTTCTTTATTGGTGGAAATATTAATGTGGGGAGTTAGCTTGGCTTGTTTTAGGTGTAAGGACTCCAGACTGTTCTTTCTGGAAAGGTCATTTTCGTCTTGCACAAGGTTGCAGTCGGGAACATACATCTGACTCCCTGTTAGAGACAGTTCGGCTTCATTGGAAGCTATTGTCATCTTCCACATGTGTATGATTGTGTTCTGATCGGTGCAATCTAACAGCACAATATAGAACGGTTGTTCGAACACATAATTCTGCTGCAAATCCACCATGGCATCATTTTCAGTTAAGTTAATGGGTGCACTTCGCTGCCCCGTGATTAGCTGCTCTTGATACACGTGCAAAAAAGTAGTGTTCTGCCATTTAATCGCTTCAGAAATTGTTTCAAGCTGAATTATGCATCCGGGTCGGGCTGTGCTTTGCTGTGATACAATGTTAATTTTTTCCAGTAAGCTGTCATCGTTTAATGAGGACAAATCTGAGGCTAAACTTTCTGTAGAGTCCCTAAGTCTGTTTTCTTTGCAGGAAATATCAGCCAGTAATGTACGGGCGTCTATTACTGCCTGATAGACACGTAGGCAGTGGCCGTCAGATGCCACAAAGCAAGCGCTAGGGGAGTTAGATAGGTTTCCTAATGTGCTAGAAGGAAGCAGAGTGGGAATCCAGGCCACAACGCTGAAAGCTGAGGGTTCTGGGGAGGTTATACGGGCCAGCTCACATATTCCCCCAGATTTTGATAGTGGGCCAACTGCATCGACTCGCCATAAAATGAGTTCACTGCAATAACCCTGTAAAAATACCAAGCATAATATGAGTTTTATAGTTTTAAAGATCAAACGCTGACTTTAAATTTGAAGACACATAAGTTTGAAAGGGTACCTCCTGATTAAATAAAATCATGATGAAACTAAAACTACATTTTCAAACAAATAACAGGAAACATTTGGTTGCTTAATCATCCTTTGATTAGTAGCTTCTATTCATTTTTTGTGGAATGTTCTATAATTTTTTTTATTTGTGCGTCCCTATGATTCCCCTTCTTTTTTTTATTTTAATAAAACATTATATATTTTTAAATGTTGTATTCCTATAAACGTTTTCATATTTTTTAGTGGATCGTCCAAATTTTCACCTTTAAAATGGCTTTAGGTGCATTTTAAGATATAATCTATCACCATAAGGATGAATTTCAAATAATTTCTCTCAATAGAATGCAAAAACTAACTGTTATAATAATTTTTGTTTCTCAAGGAATGGAAAGTGCATTTGAATAAATAATTAACTGACTAGGGTATAACAAATTGAAAAACTATCTAAAAATGGCTAATCCGAGCAGCATCAACAATTTATTTTAAACAATCATATATGCGATTGTTTATAAACTAAGCGTTACTGTGCATGCATTATATTTATATTGTATATTTATTGTTTCTATTTGTAAATATAAATAAATTTACCATAAACATAAAAACAGGGCCGTTGTGACGTTCGGTCGCTTTTATTGAACGCACCCTGTATGCGCGACGTTTATTTAGCTTTCTGCAAAAGCAGCATTAACCCGGGTCTACACAAAGTTAAGTGCGGGGGAAAAGACAAAAATCAGGCACTAGCTCTCAATTCCGAATATATCGCTTAAAACTCCACCACGACACCCAAGGACTGACTCAAGCTTTACACCCCCCTGAAAGGCCAATATTCCATCGAAAAAGGTATATTTTCAAAACCTTTAGCCATGCATCAGCTGCTCCATTTAGTTTACCGATGGGAGGCCGCCTGAGACGCACGCCGTTGATTGTGAAATCTAGTTTATATTTTATCTGTAGGATAAGAGTGATTTTAAGTGATTCTTCGATATAAGAAAATACTGCGTGTACAGGGTCTTTCCGCAGTATCTTTTTTTCAGGTATTGTTAGCCTAGATTTAATTGTTTTGGATTCACCTGTGCGTTACTTTGTTTAATCTTCGAATGTTCGTTTTAAACTGTTTTCTTTTTATAGTGTTATTTGTTAGCAAATTATAATCATTTAACCATTTTGGGTGTATTTTGTCCGCTTCTTTAATTTAATTAAATCCCTTGTCAAACTCAACTCTATTTTATTTTGATCTCTGTTAAAAGTAATGTGAAGATTCCTGTAAGGACAGGTGAGAGTGATTGTTGCGCCCCTTTGTTTCCGGGGCTAATAAATTTACATTTCTATTAGGAACAATTGCGTGAAAAAGTATGTTCCATCACGCACAACCTTCGGATTGACCGTGCAAAATAACGTGGAGCTTGAGCAGTGCCGGATCTAGTGATATTCCCGTTGGCGCCCTCACGTATTACGACTTTATCCCGAACTTGATCAGATTTAAGCGCGGTGTATTTTACAAAATGAACCCCCCCCTCCTCCTCTGAGCTACAACAGGGCGCGCCGTCATTTATGTGTTACAATTCCGTTCCCGTGACACCGGTCTTGGTGGAAAGCGAAAGCGTGCCACACACGCGGGCTGCTAATATAGCGGGGCAGTCAAAGACAAATCTTAATTTGAAAAAAATATATTGTGTAAAAATAATTAAAAAAATAATCAACGAAAACAATTCCATCTCATACGGGGATTGATTACTATTTGAAACAAAAAAAGGCATGAGGTCAGTTTGCCCAGTCGGTAATATAGATTGCGACTAAATTTACGTTTTTCCTAGATGCAAGGGGAATCCCACAATTCTAGTATTCAGCGCTTATCAGATCGCAAGTACCCAAGACCGGACTGCATAAAAAGTAAACTTGGGGTAAAATACATCTATGATAGTGGTATTAAAAGTATTTTCCTGCATAGGAAGTGAAAAATAATATTAATACCAGTCACATGAATTAAAGATTTTAAGAATTCGAAATATACAGGGAGTCATAATATAGAAAAGAAGTTCATAATCCAAAAGTTACTAATCAGAACAACATTTAACATTAATTCTAAATAATCATGCAGAGGTTTATTTAAAGAACCAGGTGTTATGGTGTATGTAACAATAAAATTTGGAGTTAGATCACTAAACATCGATTTTCTGATGCATCATCATCCATAACTGCCGAACAACCTTTATAGATGTTTATAAGTATATACAATAATTTAATGGTACCTATGTGTATAGAAAATCAAACCTTTTTACAAGGATAATTAAAAACTATCCAGAAATATACACGCTGATAAATACAAGTGAGTACTTCTTCAGTTGCTGATAAGTTCAATATGTAGGATACGAAATTGATGTGGAATAAAAAAGTATCTATTTTAAAATGCTAGACTGCTGGATGATGTGATTTAATTCGGGGCCCATAAACATACTAAACATGAACAAATAATAGTAAAAATTGGAGGCGCTAGACTTAATGAAGGTCATTCATTATAAAACTGTTAAAACTTTAAGAATTATTATTACAATGAACTGTATTCAAGTTATCTACAATTGCCTGATTATAGAAGATTAAGCAGGTGATGAATAATTATCAGTAGTATCTGTAATATAAAGGTGTCCCAACTAAAACAGTCCATTCTAAATAAATTTGTAAATGATCAAATTTGAAAAAATCGGCGAGACAGGTCAACAATAGTTCGCAGGGTGACATCTTTTATTATATAAGTCATCTACCTTACTTCATCCCCCTAGCCCCAACTATCACCAACCCCAAAATTATAAATGATAAGGGTTGTCGAGTGGCAGTTCATTTGAATGGTTTTAATGCTCTTTATGCATTCTGAAAATTTTATGCTATTCTATCTATTCGTTTTTTGAGAAATGCATTATGAAGTTTCTTATGCCTATGGGAAATGTTAAGTAAAAATTTCAATAGTGTTGAGGTTATTAAGTAATATAGCATATACACATAACAATAACACTAAATAATAGGACTACAGCGTACAATGCGAGCGACAGTGCAAATGCGACCAGTAGCCAAGGGGATAATAAACAAACATTGTATTATTTTGTGTCGTTGCTACGTTATAGGCAAATTACTGAGACCGTGCGTGTGCGTCATCAATAACATTTTATAGGTACTTGTTACCGCCAACTTTGAAAAAGTATTAAATTGTGTTTTATTTTTATTAAATTACCAAATACATGTATGTTTATATTAAAGGCCACGCAATGTAATATTACAGTGTAATTTTTATTATTTAATCTTTTATAGTTTTTGTAAAAGAAAACAGAAACCATCATAAGCTTAAGTTTTTTCTTCTTTCAGATTGGCATTACCATTTTTGTATGTATACAGGGTGTTTCGAAATTCGCGCCCACGGACTGTGGGATGGTGTTGTGCGACAAAAACTAAACAAAAAGTTCCTCTACCATTTTTCCATCAGACCACTATTTTTCAAGCTACTGCGGTTTTAAAAATCTGAAAATGGTCGAAAACGATCTTCAATTTCAATTTTAACTGTTTGATCAAGTGGTTGAAATTAATCCATGACTACTGTCAGAAAACAAAAGATAGTTCAAAACAATTTATTGTAAAAAGTTTGATGTTTACCTTTTCTTATCGTACAATTCAAATTGCGAAATAATGGCCAATAATTATTCAAGTCGAGAATATTATGATATGCTGATGACACTTGGGACTTGTAATAATCGAGCAGGGCAAGCGGTGCGTTATTACGCGGTGCGACATCCTCTGCGGCGGTGCGACATCCTCTGCGGCGGCTACCAGATGCTAAAGTTTTTAGAAGATTAGAGGACCGAATTCTGTTTAACGGGAATGTTATGGTGCCACCACGTGTAAATGCTGGTCGTCAGCGTCTACATGATGATGTATGTAGCTCTTGATTTGATGAGAAATGATTCCTCAAGAAGCACTAGGTGCGTTGGCAGAGAATTAGGAATTAACCATATCCGCGTGTGGCGCGGCCTAAAACGTGACCAACAGCATACGCATCACTATACCAGGGTGCAATACTTGCAAGATAATGATGGTCCAGTTCGACGTAGATTTTGCGAATGGTACCTCGATCCATCACGAACGTGACTTGAATTTCCGAGATTCCATTCTCTGGACGGACGAATGTTTGTTCACACACGATTGTATTTTCAACGTACACAACGAGCACCTTTGGGATAATGAATATCCACATTCAACAAGGATTAGAAATCACCAACACCGCTTCGGTTTAAATGTATGGGGTGGATTATTAGGTGATCGACTGGTAAGACATTTAAGCGTAATTTCCTATTCTTTTATTTCTATCCATTTCATTCCCTCTTTTTAGTTCATCCACATTTTGCCGAATCGCGTAAACGCACAAAATTATTTAAATTTCCTGCAACAAGATGTCCCGGAATTCCTAGATGATGTAGCTCTAAATGCACGCCAAAATATGATGTTTATGCACGATGGAGCGGGCCCCCATTTCGCGTTAATTGTACGTGACTACCTCGACCATTATTTCCTTGATCACTGGATTGGCAAGGCGGTCCAATTGCTTGGCCGCCTCGTTCGCCCGATCTAACGCCATGCGACTTCTTTTTATGGGGTTACCTAAAATCGTTGGTCTACAAAACACCAGTGGCCAATCTGAATGAGCTGCAAAAACCGCGTGTTCGAGGCAGCGCGAGAAATAACACCGGAGATGGTACGCAACTCTTTTCGAGCAGTCCAACGACGTGCTGAAGCTTGTTTAGTAGCAGAAGGCGGACATTTTGAACAAATGTTGTAATTACGTACTCGTCATAATTGTAGTTTGTACCTTCTTTTGTTTTTAAAAATTTGTTATTATTAAGTTTAACCAACTGATTAAACACTCATAAGTTGAGATTCAACACTTTTTTCTGCGATTTTCAGATTTTTAAAACCGCGTTAGCTCGAAAAATAGTGGTCTGATGGAAAAATGGTAGAGGAACTTTTTGTTTAGTTTTTGTCACATAACACCATCCCACAGTCCGTGGGCGCGAATTTCGAAACACCCTGTATATGACAGATATACATCGACGCTTTATTTAACTTTGATATTTTGCTATTAAAGTAATTGATCCTTGCCTACTTTAACATTGTATATTGTTAATAAAGAATGATGAATTATTAATATACTTCAATGATTATTTAATTTACTTTTAAAAAGCAAATTTATTGCAACGACATTAGCAAACGTTTGTGTGGTTGCATACTCTCAAATATAAACCTTGTACAATGTAAACATAGTAAGAATCCAACGTCATGGAATTTCATGACGCACGCGCACTGTCTCAGTAATTTGCCTATACCTAATATCCTGACACTTTCTTGAAATTTATATTTAATATTTCTCATACGCAATCAAAACTTCAAAATGCCATTACTCAAAAAAGAACTGACAGAATTGAACAAAATTTTCAGATTGTACAAAGAGCAGAAAAGTCTTTCAAATTAACTATCACTCGACACTCCTGTATTTTAAATTTTAGGGTTGGTGATGGTGGGGGCTACGAGGATGAAGCACAGTAGATGACTTACGTGGTAAAAGATATCCCCTTCAAACTATTGTTGACCTATCTCGCCGATTTTTTTAAATTTTGATTACTTACGAAGTTATTCAGTGTGGACTGTTTTAGTTGGAACAACCTATAATTAAGGACGATGCAAAAGCCAAAAATAAATAGCTGTTAATTTGTTCTGACTTACTTTATATTAAATAATAAGAACATTATTATTAGTAATAATTTCAATAGATTTGTATTTGCTTGATACATACTTAAACATCATTATTAAAAGCAATACTAGGTAAGCATCGGGTGCATCTACGAATAGTGCATTTGATGTTGGTCTTGATTTTCTATTTCAAAACTTCTATCAATGACGAATTTAAGTTCACTCATTAAAAAGTGTAATTTTTGTACGTTATAATTTTCAAAAGCTTCTAAATGTTCCCATTTGTGTTTAGTATGTACAAAAATATATAATGTGTGTCATATTATTTGATGTTGAGAAGTAGTTTGCTATAATTTGATTTTTTTTGGACTTTATTATACATTATAATGGCCTGCGATTATATTGAAATACGTAAAAGCATTTCATCATAATAGAAATATATTTATTTTGGGTACCATACCTGTCTATTCAATTTAAAAGTTAGCTTACAAACATCTTTTAATGACTAGCTCCCACATTTCACATACAAAGTGTTTTAGAAATGACATCGTATGAGATAAAACACAGCTCACCTTGGTGTTGTGGTCTTTATTTTGATCAACAATGTTGTGATGGCTAGTTGTAAGCAGTAAGGGTAAAACAGGGTGACATGTGATGTCATTCACTCTGTATCGGTGTCCAGAAGCTCGACTCCTATGTCCAATACTTAAAACTTGACTGAACTTGCTTTTATCGGCAAAGGTAAGCTGCCACAGATTCAGGGTCCCATTATCGTGCTTCGTAACTAGGAATATCACCGGACAAGCTTCCTTGGGCTCCTCCGTACAGGTCTGCACCTAAAATATATAAAAAAACATTATTTTTATTAAATCAAACAGTTTTTCTCTGTTACACTCACCTCTGCATTCTGTTTCGTTTCCTCCTCTTCTTTCACACTTGGCAAATTTGTTCCATTTGTTGATTCCTTTACTTCTTTTACTACCTCTTTAACTAAATGTTTCAGGCAGGTAGCAATGCTGTATAGGCTGACTGTAGTGGACATGCTCAGAGAATCCCCCAGAGGGAAAGCAGATGGAATTCGTGTGGAAAATGAAACCTGAGCTTGACGGAATGAGCCTGGATGATATTCGTCCAACCATTCTACAACCCTATAAAACACACATAGTTTTTCAGCTTTCAATTTTTGTGATTATTTAATATGCGCACCAAATTAAAAAGCTGCCATCTACAGGATGAATACTGAATAAAAGATCCGGGCTGTGGTGCCAGTCTCGTAACAGGCCCTCAATACGAGCATCTAATCCATCAGGGCCCCCTGTTTCCATCAGTGGCTCCTCTGAGCCATCTTCTGATTCAGGATGTTCTACAACTCGCCTAAAAATAAGGTAATTCCTGAGTGTCAGTGTACTAGTATAAAGATATGTATAAGAATGTTGAAAATTGTAACATGTAGCATTTTGAACAAAAGAAAAAAAAATATTTTTAGGACTACCTGAACTACGCACTTTAGATTTTAGAAATGTTGCTTAATATATAGTATAATAGAAACTGAACATTTCTGCATTTTGAGTTTATTTATTAATTTTCCGTGGTAAGCAACAATATATTAACCATAATTATTACGAGAGTCAATGTGTACACTTTTATAAGGGCCTTAAAATTATCTGAAATAAACATTTACCATTGTCTTCATAATATGGGGCCTTTCTAAAGTGTAAAATAATCGTAAAATTAATTATAATTTATAATAAAAACATGTCAAAGTAGTGAAAAATATGTTAAAGTCAACCTACAGTTGATTTGGATGATATATTTGTATTTACTTTAGTAGACCTTTCACCTGCTACAAACTATCATTCTTAAAAACAAAATTGGCACAACTCTAAACTCTATTTGTTGAGCATTGAGCTAGAACGTAAACAAACGATTGACAGGTGCGTTGATTTACCGGATGTGTATTTACGCAATATTCCTTTCTTCTAAATTAACGTTCGCGCCGTCAGAATTCTTTTGTAGTAGGACGATTACACGTTTCTGGAACAACTTGCTCCATTTTAGGAAAATAAGCACCAGGCACTGTACAAACGCTCCGAAAACCGATAAGCACTGCTCAAAAAGCACACAAACTTAACCCGGTAATTATGAGTGCAAAGTAAAGGTTTTGAACTTCAATTACTCCTTAAGTAATGAGGCATTAGTGTTATCTAGCGTAGACCAATCGCAACGCGCGCTCGGGTGAGTCAAACACATGCGTTTGTTGACGTTCTAGCTCAATGCTCAACAAATAGAGTTTAGTGTGAAGATTTATTTAATTCAGAATAATGCCGAGACTATATAACCAATTTTAGTTGTTTAGCATAACTAGCAGCAATGAACTTAGCACAATTTAGCTAAGCTAGCATTTCTCTAATAGAAAGACACGATCAATTACCATTATTTTGGGTAAAATAAAGAAAGGTCTATCATGGACTGCTTATGAAAAAGGCTGCACTCTGACAGTAAAAAGTTACTTAACACATAAAATTCCAATAAAGTTGGTATTAAAGAAACTGAAAGTTATATTATAAACATAGAACAATAAATATTCTTAGGTCCCTTGTTTTTTATTCTTGTATAAAACAGACTTAGGAAATGTAAGTGTGTCGTATTCAGATATTAGAGTTGTTTTTTTAAGGCAGTAGTTGGGAGACTTTAAAAGACAGAGTAAAAGAAAAGCTGAAGAAAATGTTTGAGCATGTTAATAATAACTTTATAAACGTAAATTCAGAAAACGAAATAGAGAAGGATGGTTCTTGTGAGCATATTTCCATTCTAAATGAAATTATTCTATTCAAAATAACTGTGATGAAAGTTTATGCGATTATACAGAATGAGGAAACAGTTGTAAATATACCTGGAAAAACAGTTGTATTGCATTAAATATATTCGCGTAGATAATTCACTGAAGTGGTTATGATTGTATGGATTGTGTTTTTAAAAAATCTATCGTAAACTGTACTTTAAACAGTTGCCATGAGTTTATCAAAGTTCTTCAAAATATTATTACTTTTTTAAAAACGTTGCCGAACAGATAACGGAATATCATTTTAAATAAGTTGTCTAGCAATTTTCTTCAAACTAATTGTAATAAAATTAAATGAAGCTGCTATATAACAAATAAGGGTATCTAAAATGGTGGTAAAAAGCAACACTGCTCGATTCGCATTACCACCCTAAGTAAATTACACATTGTGGTGTTTTGAGTCACACATTAAACAAAACTTCTACAATTTCAATGTAAATGTGAGTTGTTAAAATGCTACGTAATTCTCTCAGTTAGCCAAATCTCTGTCACTTCCCATTTATGAAATCTGTATACATAGGAACACAAAATTTAAATATCATCTAATACCTTGTTAGTTCTTCTAGTAGTGATTCAGCTTGAAGACTGAAGTGCATTTCTTTGTTGTTTAGCCAATGCAGAACAAAAGCAGGTCGTGGGCTGCAGAACGAAATGCTGGGAACCAATGGAATATCCGTCTCTGCATTAACGGAAGCTGCCAGATGAAAATGCAGACCAGGAGTTACACCTAATAGCAAAACAAAGAGTAATTCCAAAATCGACAACCTAATGTTAAAAAGGAGAAGATAAAATAATATTTAGCCAAACAATGTTGTGCAGATAGATTTTTTTATCTAGAAAAGCTAATTGCCGCAAATTATCATGATAAAGATAATATAATTTTTGTTTCTGTTATTTATAAATAATTTGTAACTATTTATTGAAAAATAACTCAAAAAGCAAACTAACATTTTAATCTAGTAGCGCATGAATGTTTTACACTCGATGTTATTTTTGTCCAATATCAAGTAGTGGTAGACACAAAAGACACAATTAAACTTTAATCTAGCAGTCAAACGTCAATCAATGCAATTTAGTTGTCAGTGCTTGTTAATAACAATTGTATTATTGAAGATTATAATTGTTAATTTAAAATTAATTGATACGTTTTTAAAATGCCGTTAAGTTATACGAGAGACGAGTTAATTGATATGCTCCTAATATTTAGAAAAGCAGATGAAGATCCTTATGAAGCAGCCAGATTGTACAGAAATAAATATCCAAACAGAAGGCACCCTGAACATCGAACATTTACTAAATTATTGGAGAGAACGCGTGAAACGGGAACTGTGGATTATAAGAAACCGGTACATGCAAACCCACCTGCTTGCAATGACGACAACGAAAACCAGGTAATGCTACACATTATTGAGAATCCCCATGTCAGTACTAGGGAGATTGCAAATTTGGTTGGAATATCACATACTTCGGTCTGGAGGCAGCAAGATGGCGCTCCAGCACATTATGCCCTTCCAGTTAGGGAGTTTTTAAATAATCGATACGAGAACCGTTGGATTGGTCGTGGAGGACCAGTTGGTTGGCCACCTAGGTCACCTGATATGACTAGACTTTTTTCTCTGGAGGTATGTAAAATCCCAGGTGTACATCGTTGAACCAACAACTATTGAAAATATGCAAGAGAGAATTCGTACTTGCATAAACGAAATTTCTCCGGAAATTATCCTTCGATCTATTGGCTCCAATGGATGACGTTTCAATTTATGTATTGAAAAAGAAGGAAAACATTTCGAGCATTATTTGTAAATACCTAATTTTTATTTGATGTAAATTTTTAATTTTGAGTTTCAAAAAGTAGATTAAAATGTTAGTTTGCTTTTTGAGGGAAAGAAATGAATTTTTAAGAAAAACGAAATACTATTGTAAAAATAATGTTTTTAGGATCTCAATAATAAAAAAAAATTATGGCATTCCATTTAAAAAAAAAGTTGAAAGTCGCCATTTTGAAATAATTCGTCCAATTGAAACTCTGATATCACCATGGTGTAGAGAATGTCCTGAAAGATAATACTGCCAAATATTTTGAAAGTAGTACCGACAGTGTGGCTAAAAAAAAATAAGGCGCTTACTCTGAAACAGGCTGTATACATCGTTATATCTAGATAAAGCACAAAGTGGTTATAGATCACCTATTTATGAACCTACCTGTACCACGGTAACCATAAGAATGGAAATCATGGACGCTGTAGGTAGAAGGCAGAGTGGGTATGGGCGTTGAACCCCCACCAAGGCCTTGGGTGTGCTGCTTCGCATGGCGACGAATGTGAAAGCAAGTTCTATTGAAACAAAACACTGTTACATCTCATATGATACACTTTGTAACACGATATTCCTGAATGAGATTAAAAAAAAAGATAAAGTGCATTGTGCTTAATAACATGATAACAATGAAGTGATAGTGAGCAACTAATAACAAGCGTATCGGTCAAATCATTCTTAATATAAGCAAACTTTTTTAAGAATTATTATTACGTAATTGTAAACCTTTATAAACAATATCAATAAGCAGAATCAAAAAACCAGTTTTCATGCATGAATGAATTTTTCACATCGGTAGAGCGCATGCTGGGTCAGCCCCAAAATAAAAAGAAGCAAAACTTGTAAATTAAAAAATTTTCAACGAACAACCTGGAACTCAGTGTCTTACTTCATATGTTTCAAGCGCTGCATAAACCGATGTTTATGACGATGAGTCCTAAATTTAGGATGGTTTGCCTGTGGATCTAATTGAGATAAATTGACTAACCCATCTTCAGGTAACACAGTTTCCACCCAAAGTCGGCATATGTTGTCTTTACATGAAGTTACTAGCATATTAGATACAGAGCCCCTAGAAAAAGCGCTTTTAATGGGTCTGGATTGGCTTTACCATTTTGATTGTTTACTTTGGCATATATTTACTGGTTGTTCTCCATGATAAATGTGTCACAGCTCGAGGGTGTGCAATGTACACGAAACTGTATTCAAGCTCAGTAGGACCTTCAATGCTTCTTGATGTAAAAAGGACTGTAATTGCAAAAAAATTAGGATATATATGAAAGAAAACAAATTTAATTACTTACAATGTTTGTTTTCGTACCAAATCTTGACAAGTCTATCATTTTCACCGGAAGTAGCAAATAAAGTTCCATCCGGGCTAAAAGCAAGGTGTTGAATGGGTGTTGCCGTGTTTGCCCTCCAAACACTTTGCCAACATGCTTGTTCTTGTTCTGTAAATAGTTTGTACATTAGCAAAACAATTCTCTTACTTTAGGAAAACATTATAACACACCTTGTGTCAATTCAAACCCACATTGCAAATTCTTTTAAATGACATCAAATTGATGATCATTATAAGTAGTAAGTAGTATAATATTTTGTTAATTTAAATCACAACAATATAGCAAGTATATCAAAATATTCATTTACTATCATATTAAGTAATATTTCATAATGACAGTGCCAGTAAATTTTGATTTTTGACAAAACTCTTGTAATAGTCATTGGCGGCGGAAAAGGGGGGCTAGGGGGGGCTTCCCCCCCGAGGTAGCGTCTAGCCCCCCCCCCAAAAGAAAATAATAAAAAAAAAATTGCCAATCAGCGCCTTCGATTTAAAGTACACTCCATACCTAACACAAAAATCACTTTTTAACGCTTTACTACTGAGTCAATTATACCTGCAAAACTTTGTTGTTCTCGTGGTATTGCTATTAACTACGATGCGATAGGAAAGTTGCGCTTAAATAACTGGCTATTTTTTAATATCTTACTACTTACTATATATGTAACTATGTTCAAGAATTAAA